>CAKNYM010046844.1:22836-35472 GCA_932195095.1 Andricus curvator | reverse complement strand
TGAGTTGTGAGTTGTGAGTTGTGAGTTGTGAGTTGTGAGTTGTGAGTAACAAATAATTTCCTAGTGAACATCACTGGTCAATTAATTTGAAATATTTTAAGTAATAAAATAGTTTTTTTTTCTATCAATAAATCGCAGAATAGTTCATTTGTTTACAGAATTTGTTTATTTTATTGCAAGTATGTTGGAAGAACAGAGTATTCTGAAACATGAGCAATAAACTAATCTGAAGTTATTTAAGTGAAAACCAAATTTTTTTCTCTAAATGCATGGCCGAAAATGCATTTGTTTATAGAAATTATTTATAAAATAAACAAATGTTATCAGAAGATAAATCAACCACTAACAATTTTTCGCTTTTTGAAATGTATTTTTTATGTGTCTAAAATTCGTTCGAAATTGAGAATTTCGACTAGATTATTTTTTTTTTAATGAAAAAATGTATCAATAGGGGAAACCTCCCTACAGTGGATAATCATTAATTGAGAGCACAAATAAAAGAAAAATTATTAATTTAATTTAATATAATGTTAGAAAGGTTTCTTAAAAATATGCTTACAAAGGGAAAAGAAATTGAAAGTAAAGAAAAATTGGACAATAGAGGTTCAATAAAGTGGCGTTTGGTCTCCAGATTCTCAAACAATAGTATTAAAACATTCGTTTTAGTGAAAAAAAATAAAAAATATATTCAGACTCAATAAATTGAAGATTCTCAATTTATTGAGCGACGGTTCTCGTTCCAATTCCCAACTTTTAATTGTCCTTTTCGACGGTAAAAAAATAACATTTTTATAATTATTTATAATTTTTTTTTTTTCAATTGATGATTTGAAAATAGAAACAAAGGGCATTTTCTTGAAATCTCTAGAAATCCTTTAAAATCTCAGGAAATCTTTCGAAATCACCGAAATATTTTCAAGTCTGTTGAAATACTTGAACTTTTTTTTAATTTTTCTGAAATCTTCGGAAATCTCTTAAAAACTTCTTAATTTTCTTGAAATGTCTATAAATGCTTTGAAATCTTTGGAAATATTTTGAATCGTCCAAAATTACTTGAAATCTTTCGAATTTTCTTGAAATCTCTAGAAATCCTTTGAAATCTTTTGAAATCCTTTGAAATCTTTTGAAATCTCCAAAATCTTTAAAAATCTTTTGAAACGCTCAAAACATTTTGAAATTTTTTGAAACATCTTATAATCTTCTTAGTTTTCTTGAAATCTCTGGAAATCCTTTGAAATCTTTGGAAGTCTTTTGAAATATTTAGAAATATTTTGAAATACTCGAAATCTTTCAAACACTGGAATTTTTTTTTAATTTTTGTGAAAACTTTTGAAGTCTCCTAAAAACTTCTAAATTTTCTTGAAATCTCTAGCAATCCTTTGAAAACTTTCGAAATCTTTTTAAATCTCCGAAATATTTTTAAAAATCTGTTCGAATTTCCCGAATTGTCTTCAAATCTCTAGAAATCCTTTGAAATCTTTTGAAATATCAAAAAAAAAAATTTAATCTTGCAACATTTTTGTCAATTCTTGTAAAATCTCATGAAATCTTCTGAATTTTCTTCAAATCTCTAGAAATCCTTTCAAATCTTGGGAAATCTTTTGAAACATCAAAAAAAAAAATTAAATCTTACAAAATGTTTGTCAAGTCTTTTAAAATCTCATGAAATCTTCTGAATTTTCTTGAAATCTCTAGAAATCCTTTGAAATCTTTGGAAATATTTTGAAATCTCTGAAATATTTTGAAATCTGTTGAAATATTTTTACAAATCTTTTGAAATATTTTAAAATCTCTTAAAATCTCAATTGGTAATCTATAATTAAAATTTTGTATTAGAAAATGATATGCCTGAATAAAGGATTATTATGATATATTAAATTATGTTATATTTTATAATTGAAAAAATACTATAATTAATTATTATGACAGATAAATGTATTAATTCTAGAAACTAAACATCTTTTGGAATCTTTTGAAATGTCCGAAATCTATTGAAATCTTTTTAATTTTCTTGAAATCTTCAGAAATGCTTTGGTATATTTGAAAATCTTCTGAAATACTTGAAATTTTTTGAAATTCCTTGAAATCTTCTAAATTTTCTTGAAATCTCTAGAAAATATTTGAAATCTTTGAAAATCTTTTGAAATCTCTGTTATATTTTGAAATCTGTAGAATTTTCATTAAATCTCTTGAAATCTCTAACATTTTTTAAATCTTTTGAAATCCTCGAAACGTTTTCTGATTTCATGAAATCTTTTGAAATCTCATGTAATCTTCATTTTCTTGAAACCTCTAGAAATCCTTTGAAATCTCAGGAAATCTTTCGAAGTCACCGAAATATTTTCAAGTCTGTTGAAACACTTGAAATTTTTTTTAATTTTTCTAAAACTTTCTGAAATCTCTTAAAAACTTCTAAATTGTCTTGAAATCTCTAGAAATCCTTTGAAATCTGTGGAAATCTGTTGAAATCTCCAAAATCTTTAAAAATCTTTTGAAACGCTCGAAATATTTTGAAATATCTTATAATCTTCTTCATTTTCTTGAACTCTCTAGAAATCCTTTGAAATCTTTGGAAATATTTTGAAATCTTCGAAAACTTTTGAAGTCTCTTAAAAACTTCTACATTTTCTTGAAATCTTTGAAAATATACCGAATCGTCCAAAATTACTTTAAATCTTCTTAATTTTTTTGAAATCTCTAGAAATCCTTTGAAATCTGTGGAAATCTTTTGAAATCTCCAAAATCTTTAAAAATCCTTTGAAACGCTCGGAATATTTTGAAATTTTTTGAAACACCTTATAATCTTCTTAACTTTCTCGAAATCTCTAGAAATCCGTTGAAATCTTTGGAAGTATTATGAAATCTTCGAAATATTTTAAAATATTTTGAAATACTCGAAATCTTTCAAATTTTTTTAAATCTTTTGAAATCTTAAAAATTTCGGATATAGTTTAAAATCTTTTGAAATCTGTTGTAATTTTCGAAATATTTTGAATAAGAATCTTTCTCTCTTTGCTGTTTATAATAATTAAATTAAATTGAATTAGTTATTTAAACTCAGTGTTTGAAGAACCTTTAGGAGTTTCAAGTACAGTCCGACCCTAATAGTCTGCTTAAAAAAAAATTCGAAAACCAATATGGTCTATAGACAATTCAAATAGGGTGACGACACTCAAAGTATTCTTTTCTTTACAAATCGGGCGGCGAGTTTTAGTTTAGATAGCGGGTGAGGGTTTAAAATGGATTTGGAAAAGGTTGGGGTTGGAGAATCGGCTCTGCAGGGTCCGATAGGGTGGCAAAAGGACCTTTCAAAAATTCATTGAAAAAATTTCTTAAAATTCATGGGAAGATTTAAACTGATTCTTAATTTTAAAAATTAAATTTAGAGAGAAAAATGACAAACATTTCAAAACATTTTTAATTATTTCTTAAAATTTCGAAAAATAATATGGAGAATTCTAAAACCAAATTTTTCAAATTGAATTTATCCAGAAAAAAGATTTTCTCCTTTCGCTCGGCTGGGATTCGAACACCAGGTCAACTGATTGCCGGTCAGGTTCTCTACCACTAAGCTACTAGAGAGATCGGAAGAAGAATCCTTTTTCTGAAACTCGCTTTCTTTTGCAAGATGTTTTTTTTTAATATAAGTCAATTTTACTATTATTAATTTTTAATTTTACTATTTATTTTTCTATTTTTTCCTAGTCAAATTTTTCAATTAGCAAGATTACAAAGTTTCATGATAAATTCAGTCAAGTTTAAGAGACATTTCGAAGTTTTGAAAAAGATTCCAAATTAATTTAAAACTAGAAAATATTTCAAAAAAGTAATAAAAAACGTACATTTTTAAATATATGGAAATATAGATTTTGAAGCCTCTGAGAAATTTTGAAAGCTTTTCCGATAATAACAAATAACCTCAAATTCCTGGGAAAATGTAAACTGATTTTTTATTTTGAAAAATTAATTTTAAGAGAAAATTGACGAATATTTTTAAACATTCTAATTATTTTCTAAAATTTCGAGAAAGAATGTGGACGATTTTAAATCAAAAATTTACAATTAGCGAAGTTACAAAGTTTTATAAAAAAATTTCAGTAATATTAAGAGACGTTAAGAAGTTTCAAAAAGTTCCAAAATTAATTTAAAAATTGAAAACATTTCAAAAGAGTTTTGAAAAATGTACATTTTTGAATATTTGAATAATAAAATATTTTCCTAAAATTCATGAGAAAATTTAAAATTTTTATTTTTTTATTTTCAAACATTAATTTTGAGAGAAAATTTAAAAAGAATTCAGAAAATTTCCAAAATTGTCAAAACAAAATCTGGAAGATTTGGAGGCGAGTTTTTTAATTTTTCAGTAATTCAAGCAAAATTTAGAAAAAATTTAATGAATTTTAAAAGATATTTCGAAGGTTCAAAAGATTCGAAAATAGTTAGAAAATGATTTCAAGTTTTGAAAGATTTCCAAAATTGTAAACAAAATTAAATTTTCGAAGATTTCGAAAAGAATTTCGAAGCTTTTTATGAAGTTTGAAAGGATTCAAGATAATGAAAAACTTTCTTGAGATTCCTGGAAACATTTTCTAAATCTTTTAACTGACTCGAATTTTTCCTAAAATGTTCCAAAGTCCTGAAAAATAAAAAATTATACTTTTTCGAGATATCTGAAATCTTCAAACAAAATTTTGTTAATTTTCTCAAAAATCTTAGGAAAATTACATCTTAATTTAACTTTAAAAACAAATTAACAAATAAACTCAAAAAATAAATGTTTATTCGAAATTTTTACTTTGTATTCTAAATTATTAGTCCCCTAAAATAATAATTTCATATTTTCGTGTTAAAAAATTGTACTATTTTGTAGAAAATTCGTCTATTTTAAAAAAAAACTTAATCTTTTTTGGTTCAAAATGCAACTGGTAAAAATTATTTTTTTTTTTCATTCAGGATTCAGCAATTTTGTTGAAAATTTCTCTTTTTTGGGCATGAAATGAACTATTTCTTATTTGAAATTAAAATCTTTTTTGTTCTTGAAATATCATGTATGTTACCTAAATAATATATTGAATAATTTAATTTGAAAAAATTTAAGATTTATCAATGTAAAATTTTTTTATTACATTTTCAGTTAAAATAATAAATTTTCAACCAAGAAAAAAGGAATTTTCAAAAAAATAGTTACATTTGCAACCAAACTGATGAATCTTTGAAAAAAATGAATTCTGAACAAAAAGTGTAAAATCTGATTTTCCCTCCAACAATTATTCTAATTTTCAATGAAAAAAACCTTTAAATTAAACCAAAAAATACGAATTTCCAAGAAAAGAGTTGAATTTTCAACCCAAAAAGATTTTTCAATCATTGAGGAAAAAAAAATCTCATGCGAATTTTTGAGCTTTTCAGTAAAAGAGACGAATTTTTGAAGAAAAAAAGTTGAATTGACAACCCAAGAATATGCATTTTTTACTAAAATAATTGAAAGTTCAACTGAAAAAGATAAATTTTCTAGCAAGAATGAAATAGCTACATTTTTAGTATAAAAAAATACATTGAAAAAAAACGAATTTTCAACCAAATTTTTTCAATTCTTAAACAAAAAAATGACAAATTTTCAACAAAGAAAAGAATAGAATAATTTTAAGTTAAAGAAATAAGTTTTTAACCAAATAAAATAAATTTCCAACGAAATAGTTAAATTTTTGGTTTAAAAAATTAATTTTTAATAAGAAAAAATAATTTTTAAACAAAGAAATGAAATTTCTGCCAAAAAGATTAATTTTCTACCAAACAAGAATAAGTTTTAATAAAATCCATGAATTGTCAAACAGATATTTTAATTTTTAATGGAAATCTGAACCAAGAAGGTTAATTTTCTACAAAAAATAGAAAAGTTTAATTTTAAGTTACAGAAATAAGTTTTTAACCAAATAAAAATTAATTTTCAACCAAAAGGTTAAATTTCTACGCAAAGAAAATTTTGTAAAATAAAATACATACATTTTCAACCAAATATTTTAATTTTTACTTACATTTTCAACCTAATAGCTGAATCTTCAACCCAAAAGATGAATTTTCTATGAAAGAAAGACAAATTTTCAACAAAATAGATCAATTCTCAACCAAAAAGATTCAATTTCTACCAAAAGAGAACATTTTTTAATGAAATATATAAATTTTCAACCAAATATTTTAATTTTTAATGAAATTTCGAACGTAATAGTTGAAATTTCAACTAAAATGTTAAGTTTATACCAAAAAAGACAAATTTTCAACGAAAATAGTTGAATTTTCAACTAAAAAAGATAAATTTTCAACAAAAAATAGAATAGAATTATTTTCAGTTAGAGAAATAAGACTTTAAGCAAAAAGGTTAAATGTCTAGCAAAAAAATAAAATTCAACGAAAAATGGAATAATTTTCGACAAAACACGTGAATTTCCAAACAAATATTTTAATTTTTAATTGAATATTCAACCAAATAGTTGGATTTTCAACCCAAATCATGAATTTTCTATCAAAAAAAGACAAATTCTCAACAAAATAAATGAATTTTCAACCAAAAAAAAAAACGTGAATTTTTAGACAAATATTTTAATTTTTAATGGAATTTTCAAACAAATAGTTGAATTTTCAACTGAAGAAGATAAATGTTCAACCAAAATGATAAAATTTCTATCAAAAAAATTTCTGACGAAACATTTAATAGTTAAATTTTTAGTCAAAAAAGTTAATTTTCAATTTAAAAAAAAAAACTAATTTTCAACCATTGTCATACAAATTTCAACCAAAAAGATTAATTTTCTATTAAAAAAAAAAATAATTTTTAACAAAATACAGGAATTTTCAAACAAATATTTTAATTTTTAATGAAATTTTCAACTTAATAGTTGAATTTGAAACCAAGAAGGTTAAATTTCAACTAAAAAAAAAAATTAACTTAAAATGGAATAGTTAGATTTTTAGTTAAAAAAATGAATGTTTAATATTTAAAAATAATAATAATTTTCAAAAAAGAAATCAAATTTCAACCAAAAATATTAATTTTCTTCCAAAAACAATAATTTGAAACCAAATATTTTAACTTTAAATGGAACTTCTAACCAAATAGTTTAATTTTCAACCAAAAAGGTGGATTAGTCACCATGAAGATTGATTTTCTACCACAAAAGACAAAGTTTCAACAAAATACAGAAATTTTCAAACAAATAGTTGAAATTTCAACTGAAGAAGATAAATGTAAATGTATTTTTGACAAAGCAGTTCTATATCTATATTTAAGAAGAAGCTAACATTTTTAATAGAACTACCAAAAATGAACCTTTTGTGCTAAGTTTTGTTTTTCAAAATCATTATTTAAATGTAAAAATAATGCAATGAAAAATATATAAAAAATTGTAATTTTTCATTTATTGTTGTATATACAACGATCTCAAATCATACAATGTTTTCTCTAAAATCCATAAAAAGATGTTGGAAAATAAACCGATTTTTTTCGTAAAAAAAGTATAAGTTGAAAATTAATCTTCTTGGTTGAAAATTTTATTATTTCGTTGAAAATTTATTTTATTTGGTTAAAAAATTATTGCTGTAACTTAAAATTAAACTTTTATATTTTCTTTGTAGAAAATTAACCTTCTTGATTGAGATTTCCATTAAAAATGAGAATATTTGGTTCAAAATTCATGTATTTTGTTAAAAATTATTCTTGTTTGGTAGAAAATTAATCTTTTTGGCTGAAATTTCATTTCTTTGGTTGAAAATTGGTTGTTTTTTTATATTAAAAATTAATTTTCCATCTAAAAATTTAACTATTTCATTGAAAATTTATTTTATTTTGTTAAAACCTGATTTCTCTAACTTAAAATTGAACTGTTCTATTTTTTGTTAAAAATTTATATATCTCAGTTGAAAATTCATCTATTTTGTTTGAATTTTTTTTAAAAGTAAATTAACCTTTTTGTTTGAAAATTCAACAATTAGGTTGAAAATTCCATTTAAAAATAAAATATTTGATTGAAAATTCATGTATTTCGTAAAAGTTATTTTTTTTAGTAGAAAATGAATCTTTTTGTTTGAAATTTTATTTCTTTGGTTGATAATTAGTTTTATTTTATTAAAAATTAAATTTTTAAACTAAAAATATAACAATTTCGTTGAAAATTTATGTTATTTGGTTAAAATCTTATTTTTCTAACTTAAAATTATTCTATTCTTTGTTGAAAATTCATCTATTTTGTTGAAAATGTCTTTTTTTGATAGAAAATTCATCTTCTGAGGTTAAAAATTTATTTTCTTGATTAAAGATGTATCATTTTAGTTGAAGGTTCATTTTTTTGTTTAAGAATTGAATAAATCTTTTTTTTTCGGAAATCTATTTTTTCGTACTAAAAATGTAGCTATTTCATTCTTGCTGAAAATTGATCTTTTTCAGTTGAAATTTCAATTATTTTGTGAAAAAAATGCATATTTTTGGGTTATCAATTCAACTTCTTTTCTTTAAAAATTCGTCTTTATCACTTGAAAGCTCAACATTTTGGATGAGATTTTTTTCCTTAATGATTGAAAAATCTTTTTAGGTTGAAAATTCAACTCTTTTGTTGAAAATTTGTATTTTTTGGTTTAACAGTTTTCTTACATTGAAAATTATAATAATTTTTGGTCGGAAGATCAACCATCACATTTTTTGTTGAGAATTCATTTTCCTTCAAAGTTTCATCAGTTTCGTTGCAAATTTAACTATTTTTTGGAAAATTCCCATTTTCTTGGTTAAAAATTAATTATTTTAACTAAAAATGTAAATTTTATTAAATTATTATTATAATTATTTGATATATTACTTAGATAACATGAATGATATTTCAACAAAAAAATATTTTAATTTCAAATAAGAAATAGTTAAATTTATGCCAAAAAAGACAAATTTTTAACAAAATAGCTGAATCCTGAATAAAAGAAAAGTTAATTTTCACCAGTTTCATTTTAAACCAAAAAAGATTAAGTTTTTTTAAAAAGAGAAATTTTCTACAAAACAGTATAATTTTTTGACAAGAAAATATGAATTTTCTACCAAAAAAGACGAATTTTCAACGAAATAGTGACACTGTCAATCGAAAAGTGATGAATTTTTAACTAAAGTGATGAATCTATAATAAAAAAAGTGAATTTTTAACAAAGTAGTTGAATCATCGACCAAAAAAAAAAAATTTCAATCAGTTGCATTTTTAACCGAAAAAGACAAATTTTCAACAAAATAGTGGAATCCTCAACAAAAACAGATCAATTTTCAAAGCAAAAAGACGAATTTTCAATTATTATTTTAGGGGATTAATAATTTCGAATACAAAATAAAAATTTCGAATAAACATTTATTTTTTGAGTTTATTTGTTTTTAAAGTTAAATAAATATATAATTTTCCTACGATTTTTGAGAAAATTAACAAACATTTTTTTGAAGATTTCAGATATGTCAAAAAAGTATAATTTTTTATTTTTCAGGATTTTGAAAAATTTTAGGAAAAATTTGAGTCAGTTCAAAGATTTAGAAAATGTTCCCAGGAATCTCAAGAAAGTTTTTCATTTTCTTCAAGCCTTTTAAACTTCATAAAGGCCTTCGAAATTCTTTTCGAAATCTTCAAAAATTTCATTTTGTTTACAATTTTGGAAATCTTTTCAAATTTGAAATCATTTTTTAAATGTTCTCATGAATTTTAGGAAAATATTTTATTATCGTAAAACCTTTGAAAATCCCTGATAAGCTTCAAAATTAAAATTTCCAAATATTCAAAAATGTACATTTTTCAAAACTTTTTCGAAATGTTTTCAGCTTTTAAAATAATTGTTAAATTTTTTGAAACTTCTGAATGTCTCTTAATATTACTGAAATTTTTTTATGAAACTTTGTAACTTCGCTAATTGAAACATTCTGATTTAAAATTGTCCACATTATTTTTCGAAATTTTAGGAAATAATTGAATATGTTTTAAAATATTCGTCAATTTTCTCTTAAAATTAATGTTTAAAAATAAAAAATCAGTTTAAATTTTCCCATGAATTTTAGGATATTTTTCATTATTGGAAAATCTTTCAAAATTTCAAAGAGGCTTCAAAATTTTTATTTCTAAATATTTAAAAATTTACGTTTTTTCTAACTTTTTTGAAATATTTTCAAGTTTAAATTAATTTGGAATCTTTCTAAAACTTCTAAATGTCTCTTAGGCGAATTTTCAATTATTGTCTCAAGGGATTAATAATTTCGAATACAAAATAAAAATTTCGAATAAGCATTTATTTTTTTAGTTCATTTGTTCATTTGTTTTAAAAGTTAAATAAATATATAATTTTCCAATATTTTCTCTGAAATTCATAAAAAGATGTTGGAAAATAAACCGATTTTTTTTCGTAAAAAAAGTATAATTAATGTGCGCGTAGCGCGCACAATGTTCTAATAAAAATAAAAAAACGTGAGGTAAATGTTGTTACCTCGCTTGGACGTGCTGTCGGCGCTGCTAATAAATCCAGGTACAGCTATCACGAGAACAAAGAGTCCACAATGTACCCAAAACATCTTTACGTCTTAACAACATTGTTTAATTCCATATTACATGACGCTCTAAAAACACTAGGATGACGGTGCTTCTGCTCGAGTCACGCATAATCAGTACTACCTGACCACCTTAAGAATCATGAGCGCTCTCCTCCTCACCCTCTCTTTTTATCTAAAATTCAGCGCGGATTTCTCTCTCCCGAAAAGCTTGTTTAGAGAAAACTACGTTTTTCCGGGTCCCGTGGAAGGCTGGGCCAAGGCAGGGCCAGGATCGGCAGAATCGACTGTCGGTCCGTACACGCGGCTATACCGGAAAGTCGCGGAAACCGTGGCACACTGCGCGGTGCTGAGCGTTCGAATAGAGGGCTCGGCCAGAGTGGACCGCCGAATCGCCGATAATCACGCTTCGGCTGCCATCTTCTTCCTCCGGTGGAAGTCGGGAGTATGAAAATATTTGCAGCCCCTCTACCCGCGCTACTGGCGAGCTAGGACCCACCTCTCTTATCGATTCCTGCGCCACTTCCCGTCATTCCTGTCGAATCAATAGCGCTCCTCCTTGCACCGCGGAGCGCGGAGATCAACGGAGATGCGAGAATCAAGCCGCGCAGCAGCTGCGCATCGGGTGCAGCTTCCAGAATCCAGAGAGGATCCGCCGCGCCGCTGAGTGCAGTCTCACCGGCCGAGTCAGTGGTGCGGAGTCGCCAGCGACTTGTGCGGAGTCGCCAGTGACTGGTGCGGCGTCGCCGGCGACTCGGTGGAGGGGATAGGATGGAGAGAGCGAGGACCAACGGGGCGCTCACTTACCTCGCTCTCTCCTGCACGCTGCGCTCCTCACGCCTTTCCGCGGCCGCTGAAACTCGGCTCCTCGCTTGTTTCTTCTTCTTCTACTCCACAGTATAGTACTCTCTACTATATGCTCCAGCATGACGCGTGACGAGCCCCACAACGAGGACGCTCTCGCTGGATGAAGGGGGTTCCGGACTTCCACCTGTTCGGATACCAAGCCACACGCTACAGACTGAGTCTAGAGCGATTTTACGACCACCAGAACGAGCTGTTAACGATTTTATCGGTCGGGACGTTTTTCTACCGGTCAGAACGTTTTAAAGCCAGTTTCAAACTGATTTATGCACTCCGAATCGATTTTTGGCAGTTGAGTACGCTTGGTTTTAAGTGCCTTTTTGCCGGTTTCTTCTTCTTTATCGTATTTAGAGTCTATGCTGGCGTAACGAATTGAGTGACCACCTGTTTCATTATTAGTTCTTGAGTTCTCATGATTTTCAGGATGTCGGTGATTAGGGTGGTCCAAAAATGCATTCGATTTTTTTTTCGAATTTTTATTCATATCGCCCGGAAATCTTTTTTGGCAGTCAAACAAAAATGAACCAATTTTTTTCTTGATGATATTTAGAGGTGGCAAAACCCCATGAAATTTAACACGTATTTCCCATAAGAAAAAAAGAGGTTTCTGTAGATTTTATTCAGAATCGTCAATATTAGATAAATCGAGTTGAAACTGAACATTTCTCCTCAAAATTAGCCATAGAATACGAATGAAATATTAGTTTTCAAATAAAAACCCCCATGAGTATGTTTTATAAGGTCCCAAAAAACCCCCATAAGGGAAAAAATGGGCTTTGCGAGTTTTTTGCGCTAATTATGATTTTTTCGCAGTTTTCAAATGCGAATGGTTTCTAATACACAAAATACTACCTCATACTAATAATTAGATCTTTACTTAAAGTGTTTGAACAATTTATTATTATTGTTAATAATACTGTCTTCGAATAATGGTAGAAATTGTCGTTTTTTCTGAAATTTTTAACTATCTGGCTATTTTTTGATTGAAATAACTTAATACTCAATTAAATTTGGCAAAAATAATTGTTTAAACAAATTACTATTTTTATTAACTATGTATCTTCATCTACACTAATGCCAGATGGTTGTGTTTTTTTCTGACATTTTTAACTTTTTGTCCACTTTTCACTTTGTGAGGTAATTATTTTTTCAACTTGAGAAAAAAGTTGTTTAAACAATCTATTATTGTTTATAACTATCTTCTCTTAGGTAAGTGCTGAAAAGTT
>CAKNYM010046842.1:0-14471 GCA_932195095.1 Andricus curvator | reverse complement strand
ACACATTGAAAAAGCGACGATTTAAAACTCGTGTGATAGCCACCCTCGCTCCGCTCGGGTAGCTAACTTCACACTCGTTTTAAATCTCTCGCTTTTTCAACTTGTAGCACAATATACTATTATTTTTGTGTAGATTTGAACAAATTTCTGGGGTGTCCCCATAAAAATTAAAAAAAAAAAATTTTCCAATGCATTTTTGAACCACCCTACTGTTGCTGCCCTCAAACTGTGTGTGTTGCAGTTAATTAAAAATATGGAGCGCTTAGCGTTCGAGCGTAGCTGACCGTCGACGATATATATGACTGGCACAATAGCACTTGATACTGATCTTATGTAGGAAACATTGCTGCCCTCAAACTGTGAATTTTGCAAATAATTGAAAATATTGAGCCCTTAATTCGCGTTCTATTGTTGCGAAAAACGGTTGATTAATAAGATTGTTATGACCGCACTTGATGCTGACGTTATTTTACCACCGCTGTTTCTTTCAAGCTGTGAGTGTTGCAGTTAATGCAAAATATTGAGCGCTTAGCGTTCAGCTGTTGCGAGAAGCGCGCTGTGGGAGTTATCGGGATAAGCGGACGTAATGTCGACCACATTTTAATGTTTGATTCTTATTTTGTCGTTGTTTTTGCTCTGAATGCTATGCAGATATATCATATGCATTGATTCTTAATCGCTGAAACCGTCCACTTTTTTTAAACCGAAAGACATTTTCCCATGTATTGTGTGCGTGGTCTTTTGTTTTTTCTCAATGTTAGGTATCATTTTTTGGATTTTCTGCGAAACACTTAGTATTGTTTACGACAAATAACTTTCATAAAACGTTTCAATTGTTTTACGGCTGTTCGAGGCCCCAGAACCGCGATTCAAACTTTTTTTTAAATAATCAGAATTACGCAATTACTTTTTTTAACGAAATGGAAGAAGATTAGGGGGTGAGTGATCGAAAAAAGAACATTGGATTTCTTGGGTCACCCTAGTATGCACTAAACATTATACATACATTATTTATCAAATGGTTTACGGTTCACATGTAAATAATTCATGAACAGTTTTTTCTAAAACGATATGGTATGACAGCAATAAAAATGTAATAATTGCATGCTGACTATCGACATGAAATACACTAAACTAAAAGCCATACCGTCTGTGTAGCTATTTAATCATCAATCTTACCCCAACCAGCCGTCTCATGTCGTCGTAGGAATCTTCCGAGTTGAGGCTGCCTCCCTGTCAAATTTCGTAAAAAGTGCATGAGTTACGTTACATTTATTAAGAAATAGAAAAAGTGGAAGCTAGGCTTCCGACTAAAAATATATTTAATGCTGTAGACCTTCAAATTTACATAAAATATTAGTGTAGAGTTCCAAATAAGAATAATAATCATTATCTGACTAGTTTATGATTTTACGTAGAATACGTATGTTATAAAAGTGTAAAAATTGCTTATCTTACTATTTCAAGCTGACGAAACGGTGCATCAAAAATGTCCAAACCTGTCGAGTAGCTCAAATTCTCCACTAAAATTCGATAACTAAAGTTTAAGATTTTAAAACGGCACTTTAAAAAGTTTTCGGTACCCTGGAATGGGTTTCGCGATGGCAGGAGTTCCACGAAGTATATGGACTTTCGAAAAAAAGAAAATATCTGCTGAAAAGGTAGAGTAGAAAAGTATGGAAATGAGGTAAAATGGGGAGTGACAATTATTATAATTCTATGTCAATACAAGATAAGTAAATAATTCAAAAATTAATTTTAAGAAAAATTTCAAAATTATTATCAACTCTCGAAGTATCTAAAGAAACAGTTTCAGAAAATATGCAAATATTCAACAATTCAAAATATTCAAAATTAATCGTTCATTTAAATGGCAATTATAAAATGAACTTTGAAGTCGCAACGACAAAGGATTTTGGTAGCGCTGCGGTCGAGGGCATCTCACACTAGTAGGCCAGGCGGTGCGTGGTTTTGTTTGACAATAATTCCGACTGAAGAAATTATGGTTTTAAAACATTGTTTGGCTCAATATAAGGAAACGTTTTCGTTATCCCCCTCCCCCGACCTCTGGGTATCTTTCGGCAGTGGCGTAAACTTTCAAAAAACGGTTTTTTATTTATAACTCGTTTGATTATGTTTTTTTTGCTAACTCCGCGTCTACAAAAATTGAATGACATAAAATTCACTAATTCACTAATTGTCGGTGAGATCAATGTTAATGAATAAACAATGCATTAACAACTTATTTTTCATTGTTTATAAATAATTGCTCCCTCATAGAGGGAGGTTTGTAATGACCTAAATTTTCAAATATACTTTTTTGACATATTTTGATATAATTCGACCCCAGGAGCTCGAAAAAAGAGTTTTTGAAAAATGTCCGTGTGTGTAACTTTTTTCTGTTCACCATATCTCGAAAAGTAAAAGAGCTATGATCATGAAATTTGAATGAAGTGTAGCTCGGATTGATATCCAGGTCTGATAGGATTTTGAGCTAGATCGACCATTTAAAAATAGTTTTTTCTTGTGTTTAGAGATTTAAAAAGAAAAATTTTACCTTGTTTATATAAGAAAAACTTTTTTGATATTCACAATACAACAACACAATATCTAGCTTATTTTTTCGCGTCTCTGAAACGCATCGGTCGACCTATTGTTGAAACTTTTATGACCTACCAGTAGCGATTTATGAAGTTTCAAAAAATGGTTTATTCTGTTTATATGAGAAAAAATTTTTCGGTATTTAAAATACGACAATATTACATGTAAAGTATTTGTTCGCGTCCTTAAGACACATCGATTAACCTATTGATGAACCTTTCATAACCCACCAGTACCGATTTATGAAGTTTCAAAAAAATGATTTATTCTGTTTATATGATAAAAACTTTTTTGATATTCAAAAGACGACAATATTACATGTAGAGTTTTTGTTCGCGTCCTTGAGACGCATCGATTGACCTATTGGTGAACCTTTAATGACCGACCAGTACCGATTTATGAAGTTTCAACAAAATTCTGTATTCTATTTATATGAGAAATACTTTGTTCATATTAGGAGTACTATAGTACTGTCTCTGAAGTGTTTGTTTGCGTCTTCGAGACACGTCGAATGGCCTATTGACGAACCATCTATGACCTCTTATGATCTAGCAATACCGTTTTATAAATTTAACAAATATATTGTTTATCTTCTTGACATAAGGAAAACTTTTTTAGTATTGGGAATAGAACTATAATGTATATCATATATTTGTTCGCGCCTTCGAGACACGTGAATCGATCTATTGGCGAACTTTTGAAGACCATTATTGATTAATCAATAGCTACTCAGAAAGTTTTAATAAAAGTTACATTGTTTTAATGAGGTTTTAATTTAAAATATAAAACTACCGTAGGTTAAAAAGGTGTTAATTATAACAGAACACATCAATATTGACATATTGGTGGGCCCTCTGATTTTCAGAAAATAAAATTTTCGGAAAGACAGAAACATAAGCTTGAAAAATATTGAAAGTATTCATTTTTTTCTTTTTTATGGAAAACCTTCCTCTATGAGGAAGCAAATTTATTTCATACTTATGAGGAAGCAAAATGCTCATCAAATGAGCACAAATATATACACCCACAGTGAATACGTCCATAGTAGTTCGCAGCCGTATTTTATTAATGGAATAAATTTTGTCATTATATACAGTTTTCTCCGCGAAAAACCGCGGGCGGAGAAGTTTCGGCGCAGTTAAGTATCCCCCGCGGAGTAGATTAGGGAATCACATAATTGTCCAAGAATAAATTACCGGAAGTGTCCGCCATCTTGGATTTTGTGTTTTCGTCGATTTACACGCGTATTTTGCGTTTCTCGATATAAGAGGTCAGTAACAAATTTGTAGAGAATTTGATTCTCTACAATTTTTATCCAGTCGATATTGTTGTAAAAAAATTATTTGTCGTTAACCATAAGCAAAAAGTGTGGAAAATTAGGAAAGTGGCGCAGTTTTTTTCCACTTTTAGACTATTTGTAATGAAAATAAGTGACATATTTAAATGGCAAAGTTGTATGGGACTCAATTTCCACTCTCTTATCATTACAAAAAATTAGTAGTCAAAATTCTGTGTTTAGTGGGCAAGATTTTTTATGAATCAATTGTGTGAAAAAGTGTGCGTTAAAGCTGTGCAAGTGCTAGAAGGAAAATTGCATTTGTAATTCAAAATATCATAATTTGACATCTTGCGTTAACAATTAACCAGTATATTATAACTATTTCCATTCAATGCTATTTTTTAAAACATAACCATATATATATATATAGTTAAAAGTTTGTCATAAGGACAACCGCAGGATTTCGCCGGGAGCGGGTGCTAATCTGAAAAATTGCACCCGCTCCCAGCGACATCGCGGTAAAACTTCAGCTGTAACCAAGTCTCACGACCATGAGATAGGTGGTTACAGTCTGCGACGAACTCAAAACGATGGTTTGGCAAAAGTCTCATGCACCCTGAGGACACGGAGCGACCCAAGGACGACCGCCTTCTGCATTTTCCCCGCAAGTGTCTCAGCATTTTGTTGACACGCAGGGATGCTTTTCAGGCTATTAACCAGTGAAACCTTGGCACTTCCAAGAGCGCCGATGATCAAGACGATTAGCTTAACAGAATATTCCGGGTATAACCGTCGCAACTCCCTTATAAGGTCTTTATACCTCTCTTTCTTTTCTTTCTCCTTGGCTGTGACGTTTTTGTCAGCTGGTGCTGAAAATTCGATAACGAACATAGTTCGTTTCTCGAAGTCAAGGAGAACTATGTCAGGCCTGGAGTGCGCAACAGAAACAATTGTCGAGAATATGAAGTTCCAGTATATGCGGCACTTCTCATTTTCGACAATTGACTCTATTTCTCTAGGAGCGTTCAGCGGAGAGGTATTTGAGCTAATGCCATAAGAGTGACAGAGATGGTAATAAAGCACTCTTAGTGCCGCATTGTGCCTTTGGATGTAGGTCATTCCCGCATGAGTTGGACAACTAGATAGTATGTGTCCTAGATGCTCGGGGTGTGCATGACACGCTCTGCAGCTATCATCGGGAATGTCTTGGCTCAAAATGTGGCGACGGTATGCTAGAGTGGAAATGACACCGTCTTGACATGCCAAAATGAAGCCCTCCGTGCCCGACTTCAATCCGGGTGATCTAAGGAAAGCAAACGTTAGCTCATACGACATCGACTGATCTTCCACATTTCTGTGGAAGATGCCGTGCATCCTCTTGTCGAGGAGCTGTTCGTGGAAGTTTTTCTCCTGTGCTTTCTTAATCCGGGCCTTCAGGAGTGAGTATTCAAGATGGATAAGATTCGATGCATTTTGCTCACCCCTAATATTGAAGTCAAGGCCGAGTGTTTCAGCAGCCTCCTCCGCTGCTTTGTACAGAAACGCCCCTTTTCCCACTTCTTCGTGTTTCCTGATCATTTTAAGAAGAGGGTCTTGTCCATTTGCAACTATATATGCTGTACCCAGAATGAGTCTGTTGTGAAGACATTCAAAATTCAGTATTCCGCGACCACCTAGGCGGCGTGAGATGTAAAGTCGCGGAACAGAAGACTTAAGGTGCATGCTCTTGTTCATGTGCAAAACCTTTCGCTTCCCTATATCAAGGGATCTGAGCTCGTCCTTCGTCCATGGAACCACTCCAAATGAATAGAGTACTACCGAGACGGCAAGCATGTTCGTTGCAGATACTTTGTTTCTCGCCGACAGTTCGGAAGACCAAATCTGCCGGATGAGACGTTTGTATCTGCATCGGAGAGTATCCTTTATAGATGTCACGTCCTGAATGCGGCTCTGTGGCACGCCCAGGTATGTATAGGTCTCTCCAGCGCAAATGTGTCGTATAGCGCTTCTGTCAATGAGCTCAGGATCTTCGGGGATGCCATTAAGTTTTCCTTTCTTCAAATTAACCTTGGCGCATTTCTCTAACCCGAATTCCATTCCAATCTCTTGAGTGTACTCTTTGACAATTTTCAGAGCTAGATGTAGTTTCTCTTGATTCCTAGCACAGATCTTAAGATCATCCATGTAAAATACATGAGTGACCTTATGCTTTCGGTTTCCAGGTTTGCCGCAGAGATACCCTTCGGAATGGCGAAGTACGAGAGATAGTGGCAATAATGTGAGGCAAAAGAGGAGAGGGCTCATGGTGTCGCCCTGAAATACACCTCTCTGAAAGGTGATACTGTTAGTGATCACACGATGTTTTCCAGATGAGATAGTAAATCTGGTTTTCCAAAGCGGCATTAATGTCTCTATGCACCTCACGATGTGTGGATGAACCTTTAGGCTTTCCAACAGACAGATGATAAGTCTATGGGAGGTTGAATCGAAAGCTTTCCGGTAATCAATCCAGGCCATCGATAGAAATCGCTGATAGTATGCTGCGTCTTTACAGACACATCTATAGATGAGCAAGTTCTCCCGACATCCTGCTACGCCTTTCTTTGAGCCACGTTGTTCATACATCTCTCGCCATACAGGTCCAATTGTCCGAACAATCCTATCATTTAGGATAGCTGTGAAGATCTTATATAGTGTGTTCAGACAAGTTATTGGCCTGTAATTCGTAGGGTCAGCTAAGTTGCCCGTCTTCGGCAGGAGCACTGTGCGCCCTTCCACCAACCACCCCGGAATAGGCTCTTCCGACTTTAGATATGAGGTGAAAATTCGGGCCAGATGCTGGTGGGTTGAAGGAAACTTCTTCCACCAGAAGGTCTTGATGCCATCTGGTCCCGGAGCGGAATAGTTCTTCATGCCTCTTAATACGTTTTTCACCTTCTCGGTAGTGATAGGTGGGCATTCCTCCTCAGCTGTGATGAGGGCATTGCACAGCTCCTTGAAGCTGTTTATGTTCTTTGATCCTTCTTTAAGTGGATGTTGGACTTCGTAGACTTCTCTCCAAAATGCTTCGACCTCCTCTGGTTTGGGCGGATGGTCGACAGTAACTGGAGGGTCTTGGAAGAGTCGAGATGGGTCAGACGAAAACTGTTGATTTTCTCTGACCCACCTCTCTCTCCGATCTAGACTTCTCCTAGCGTCAGATAGTACTCGTATTCTGTCAACAATATGCTGCCTGATGGTCAGTAGCTTTGACTTGTTGATTGTGTGATGACGGATCCGCAGTTCGCGCGTGAACTGTCGAACCTTGGCAGTGAAAGTCCTGCCAGATGTTATGTAGTCAATCACACACTGAATGCGGGACGCGTACTGTCTTGCCCAGCCTATCTTTGTGCTAAGTTGATGCATTCGTCTTTTGGTCTTATGATCAACCGTTGGTTTTGTTTTACGGTTTGCATCTGCCAAAGTTCTCGCTGCATTGTACACACTACAATTGATAGTCCAGAGGTCGGATTCTTCGGAAAAATCTCCACGAAGCTCATCATCCAGTTCAGTCAGATCTTTGGGCTTGGGAGAAACCTGAATGTTGATGTTTCTCCGGGTCTTGAAGCATCGTTCTCCCTCTATTGGATGCCTGTTCGAGGCTGGTCTCAGTGTCGCCTCTCTTTCTCTGTTGCCGGCTTGTTCTGGCTGCGGTTGTGTAGGCGCTCCGCTTATATAACCCCTTTTCCGGAGGTCCTCGGCACGGTTTCGCAGACGTTTTTGCGAAAAACCCGAGAGCTCTGGGTGTTTCTCACACTACAGAGCATGCAGTCGCGCCATGTAACCTTTTCGTTCAGGGGCCATACTGGTATCATAGCACTCCAGCAGGTCGTCCCTGAGTCGATCCGTCCACCTAAAAGTAACGAGATTCCGCCGGTCAATCGCATTGACTCCGTCTTGATTGGCTCCCCCAACTCTAGGGTAGTCGGCATTGTTGTCCGACCCATTGTCGGGAGCCCTGGAAAAGGGTTAGTCCATCCTTGTAGAGCCCCGCGTGCAAGGATAAGGCTGATACTCTGAGAGGACGCCAGGTATCCCAGAGTCACCGTTTGAGACACCTCACCCAGGTGCCATTCAGCTTTCGGCACGGTTGTCACGCCTTCGCTTAGGAGTTATTCCTTCGGGACCATCCCTGGACAATTGTCCGCGACTGCTTATTAATTATTGTAACCATATTCAGCAGAAACCCTTGGTACAGGGACCCTCTATCCGCAACCCGAGGACGCGTCCGGTGGCTTTGTCATAGGCCCTTCGGTTCGAATCCCAAGGAATCAAAACCGAATATATATATATATATATATATATATATATATATACGTACATTGATACAATACTGCATTCTTAATTTGCCCACAACATATTTGGCACATCTCACGTTGCCTAAACTAAAGCCAGGTGAAGTTCCTTCCAGCTTTTCCTAAAGCACATTTGGCACACCTAGGTTTGCCTGCATTCATTCCAGGCAAATTCCGAAATCACAGAATATTTCGGACTTTGCCTCAAATGCATCCGCTATACGCGCATTGCCTAGCCAAACTTAGGTTTGCCGCCACTTCGGGCTTTGCCGCTAACACACACGGAGAAGAATGGAAGGTCTGTTTGGCCATCTAGATGTGCAGACAGACTATATTGCAGGGTCAACTATACACTGTTAGAAAAATCTCTACTAAATTTAGTATACATGTAATGGAAGTAAGAATGCATAACATGAAATTAAATTTAGTATACCAGCGTACAGTAAATTTAGTATATTCATACTGAATTTAGGATACACGTATATGAAATTTAGTATACGCGTGTACTAAATTCAGTATAAATATACTAAATTTACTGTACGCTGGTATACTAAATTTAATTTCATGTTGTGCATTTTTGCTTCCATTACATTATACTAAATTTAGTAGAGATTTTTCTAACAGTGTAGCACAGCCCTTGGATATGGCTAAAGCGATCATCTCTAAAAGGTTAAAACAAGAGGTTCAAATCGATCATCTCAAAGTGCCGACTCGATCATCTCGGACGGTCGATTCGGAGTAGTAAAGCTAAGCGGGTGCTGCTCCACTTTTTGCACGAACCTCGGGGGTCATGTCCCAAGCGCTTCGATAGCCGCGGGGCTAGCGTGTCCGGCACAAAGTTTCCGAGTAAGTGTGGTAGGGTTCGAATCTCAGCGAGTGCGATTTTTTTTTTAAACGCGTTTAATAATTATTGATTAATTAATAATTAATTATAATTAATATTATTAAATGTGAGAAGTTGTAGGCTCCGGAAGCTACGATCATGGTTCTTTAAAAGCAACCAATCCTGACGCAACTGGAACGTGTACGTCATCCGCTTCTGCTCCTTCTGTCCTAGAAGGTAAGCAAGAGCGGGAAATTTACGCGAGATAACATCGGGCAACACTGTTCCTTGGAGTCAGGTCTCTAGCCGCGGATGATCTTACGCGGCAGACGGGACAGTTGGAGATGAAGTTTCGCCTCTGGATACTTTTTTAGAGCTACCAATCTTTGTAGAATGTTATGAGGAACAGTGTTGACGGACCAGATGAAGTGATCCCAGAAGAACAGCCTTTTGCATCCGGTTCGCGATGGAATGAGCCTGACGCTGGCAAGCCGGAATCTTGTTGAGTTGGCTAATAAATGAAGCTTTCATACCTCCAAGACAGCCGATTATGAGAACTACAAGATGGACTTTGAAGCCTTGGTAGAGCCTGCTTAGCTCGAAAAGAAGTGCTTGATATTTCGCCCGTTTTTCATCCTCCTTTGCCGTGATATTACCATCGGCTGGTGCCGAGAATTCAATCACGTAAATGATCTTGTTCTTCAGATCTTGGAGGACAATATCAGGCTTCGTAGCACTGATACGTTGAGTCGTCGAGAATGAGAAATTCCAGTAGATCTTACACTGATCATTCTCCACAACGGACTCGAGTTCCCCCTGGGCGTATGGCAAGACGGGCAATAGATCAACACCATAGAAGTGCCTCAGATGGTAATATAACACTTTTAGAGCCGCATTGTGTCTCTCTATGTACCCGTATCGTGCATATTTTGAGCATCTACTGAGAACATGTCCAAGTGTTTCTGGCTCTTGCTTGCACGCTCGGCAGTTGGTATCGCCTACAGGTATATTCATTATGCGCTCGCGGTAAACTAAGGTGTCTATAACGCCATCTTGACAGGCAAAAAGAAATCCCTCAGTCTCCGATTTTAATCCAGCAGACTTGAGAAACATGTTTGACAGACCCATCGAGAGCTCTTCTCTACGTATAATGTCGTAGAATTTACCATGAAGGGGCTTGTCAGCATGTTCTCTTAGTAGAAGCGTATGTTCTGCTTCCTGTACACGACTTTTGAGCACCAAAGGTGTTAGTGATGCTAGGCCATGTGTAGTGTCGCTGGAATCAAATGGGAGGCCAAGCTCCTCTGCGGCCCTATCTGCGGCACGATATAGAAACGCCGCAGCATTGACGACTTCATGTTGATGTACTAGTCGCATAAGAAAATCTGTGCTGTTTAGAACTGAGCAGGCTGTAGCCAGAACCGTTCTGCGATGAAGACACTCTAAGCTCAGCAAGCCTCTACCCCCTTTATCTCGAGGGAGATATATTCGAGGTACGGAAGATCTAGGATCATGACTTCGATGGATTGTCATCATCTTGCGTGTGCTTCGGACAAGTTGCTTCAACTCATCGACGTTCCATTTTACTGCACCAAACGTGTAGAGCAGTATAGGAACGGCCAGCATATTGGTCGCCTGGATCTTATTCTTTCCAGATAATTCGGAAGCCCAAATTTTTCTGAGAATTTGGGGATACCTTTTTCCAAGGGCCGTTTTTAACGCAAGCACATCATGGGTTTCCGCTTGCGGTATTCCAAGATATGTATATGTTTCTCCAATACCAAGATGTTGAATGGTATTTCCGCCGATGAGTTGAACATCCTGATCGTGACCCGATAATGTAGTTTCTAGTCTTCCTTGGTGTAGGTGGACGCAGGCACACTTGTCCAGTCCGAAGCTGATGCCAATCGCTTTAGAGTACCTATTTACCGCCTCCACAAGGATGTTAAGGTCCTCTTTCGAGGAAGCAAAGAGTTTAAGGTCGTCCATGTATAAAAGGTGGTTGACCTTATGTTCTCTTTTGTTCGGCGGGCCACATAGGTATCCAGAGCTTTTGCCTCGGAGCACAATAGATAGAGGCAAGAGGGAGATGCAGAAAAGTATCGGACTTAGAGAGTCTCCTTGGAAGACTCCCCTCTTATATGTGATATAGCTTGTAGTCACTTGTCTTTTGTCAGATGTTATGACAAATCTTGTCCGCCACAAGAGCATAAGCTCTTTTATGCATCTCACTATTTTTGGATGCACCTCCATGCATACAATGAGCTTAATAAGTAGCTCATGGTTCGTGTTATCGAATGCCTTACGGTAGTCAATCCAAGCCATGGACAGATTGCGTCGATACCTGATCGAGTCCTGGGTGATACACCTGTCTATTAACAGGTTCTCCCTGCAACCTGCCAGACCTCTCTTGCATCCACGTTGTTCAACTATTGCACTCCATACCGGCTCGATAGATGTTAATATCCTCTCTTTGTGGATGCCAGTGAATAGCTTGTAGCTGGTGTTTAAACAAGCTATGGGCCTGTAGTTCTTTGGACTTGACAAATCTCCAGTCTTAGGAATCAATACCGTGCGTCCTTCCACTAGCCACTGCGGGACTGGTTGTTCTCCGTTTAAGAAAGTAGTAAATATACGAGCTAGATGTTGGTGCGTAGAAGTAAACTTCTTCCACCAAAAGTTGTTGATTTTATCTGGCCCGGGCGCTGAAAAGTTCTTAGTTCTAGCGATAACTTTCTTCACTTCTTCAGCAGTAATTAGTGGACACTCTTCCTCTGGACCTTGTAACCTTTGCCTTTGGCAAAAGTTACGAAAGAGTGCTATATATCTGAAGCGTCTTCATTTAGCTGATAAGTATCTCCATATACTTGTTCCCAAAAGACTTGAATCTCTTCTCGACTAGGCGGATTTTTAACGGCACGTGACGTTTTATTGAACAGACGGGAAGGATGAGTAAAAAAGTTGGAATTTTCCTGAATCCACTTTACTCGCCGTTCAAGGCGCTGTTTCGCTGTTGAAAGAGATCTTATTTTTTGCGTCCAGTGCTGCTTGATGGTCAACAGTTTACACTTGTTCAGCGTGTGATTTGCTTTCCTCAAGTTTCGAGCAAGTGCCCTAACTTTTGGAGTGAATTTTTTATTTAATGTTATGTAGCTAATCACGCACTGAATATTTGATGCATGCCGTCTCGCCGTTTCAATTTTGAATTGAAGCTGTGCAATACGCTCGCGAGTCTTACTCAGACGTACTGAAGTTTCGTTACTTCTACTGTCGCTAAGCAAGGACACCGCCTTCTCGTAAACAACGCAGTTCAGATTCCAGAAATTAACATCTTCGGGGAGCAAATCGGGGAGAGCAGTATTAGCTTCAGCTAATTTGTCCATCCTGAGAAAGACTTTTTGGTGGATAGATCTCCTATTTCTCATGTTAGCATTATCGGCTATCTGCAAAGGTGGTCTTGCTGGAACGGGTGGAATGTTCGATGGAGGATGTTGCTCTTCTTCTTGTTGACAAAGAGCTTCATATCCGTTTTTTTCGCAAAAAGGATACCTGATCTCTTAAATACTGAGGCGTTTGATGAGCATATTCCGGGTGCATATTGACCCAACGGTCATGTAACCTCTGCATGAATCCTCTTCGCGCCGGTGAGCTTCTTTGCCAACAGGTAAGGATGTCTCTCCTGAGTTGGTCTGACCATTTAAATCGATGTTCTCGCGTTTGTCCGGGGCCATTGCCTGGTCGTCGCCTCGGTTCGGTCCTATTGCCACTCCCAACTGAACCATGGCCTCCATCCGAGAGAGGCCTATTGTGGGTGGCACTGCGCGATACTGGTGTCGTAACCGCATAATTCATTGCATTGGGGAGTTAGCCCAAAGCAACGTGGCTGACTGCAAGAGCCGGAGCTCTCGGGCGATGGGGTCGCCACATCCCTACGCGAAGTACCTATTTACCGCCTCCACAAGGATGTTAAGGTCCTCTTTCGAGGAAGCAAAGAGTTTAAGGTCGTCCATGTATAAAAGGTGGTTGACCTTATATTCTCTTTTGTTCGGCGGGCCACATAGGTATCCAGAGCTTTTGCCTCGGAGTAAAATTAAATTATTATTATTATATTTATTATTATTAAATTATTATTATTAATTATTAATTAATTATTATTATTATTTATTAATTATTATCATTACTAATTATTATTATTAATTATTTATTAATTATTGATTATTAATTATTTAATTAATAAACAGATTTTCCGAGTAGGTGTGGTAGGGTTCGAATCTCAGCGAGTGCGATTTTTTTTTCAACGCCGTTAATAATTATTGATTAATTAATCATTAATTATTATTATTATTAAATTATTATTATTAATTAATTATTATCATGACTAATTATTCTTTATTATTATTATTATTATTAATTAATTATTAGCATTACTAATTATTATTATTAATTATTTATTAATTATTGATTATTAATTATTTAATCAATAAACAGATTTTCCGAGTAGGTGTGATAGGGTTCGAATCTCAGCGAGTGCGATTTTTTTTTCAAACGCGTTTAATAATTATTGATTAATTAATAATTAATTAAAATTATTAAATTATTATTATTAAATTTATTATTATTAAATTATTATTAATAAATTATTATCATTACTAATTATTATTGAGTATAAATTTATTATTATTATTATTATTTATTAATTATTATTATTACTAATTATTTATTAATTATTGATTATTAATTATTTAATTAATAAACAGATTTTCCGAGTAGGTGTGATAGGGTTCGAATCTCAGCGAGTGCGATTTTTTTTCAAACGCGTTTAATAATTATTGATTAATTAAAAATTAATTATTATTATTATTATTAAATTATTATTATTAATTAATTATTATTATGACTAATTATTATTAATTATTAATTAATTATTATGATTAATTAATTATTATCATTACTAATTATTATTATTAATTATTTATGAATTATTTAATTAATAAACAGATTTTCCGAGTAGGTGTGGTAGGGTTCGAATCTCAGCGAGTGCGATTTTTTTTTCAAACGCGTTTAATACTTATTGATTAATTAATAATTGATTATAATTATTATTATTATTATATTCTTATTAAATTATTATTATTATTAATTAATTATTTTCATTACTAATTATTATTAATTATTATTATTAATTAATTATAATTATTATTATTGAATTATTATTATTAAATTATTATTAATAATTATTAATTATTGATTATTAATTATTTAATTAACAAACAGATTTTACCATCAGCTGATAAGAGAGGGAGCAACGTTACCATCAGTAGGGTTGGGAAAGCAGGAGGACTATCCTTTGGCTCAAGACATCTTCTTATCTCCCTCGCTGCTGCTGCTGACACACAGTTTGTCGGTAAGGTAGGGAGCAACGTTACCATCAGTC
>CAKNYM010046839.1:0-32163 GCA_932195095.1 Andricus curvator | reverse complement strand
GGAGGATGGTTTGGGGGAAGAGTGGATGAAGGAGTTAGAGGGTGCTAGGGGAGCAAATGAGAAAGAATCAAGTCCTTTAGGGGACAAATTATGAATAAAGAAGAAGTACCTCTATACCAATTACGCATTTTCCGCCAATGTTTGTGATGTTGCGAAATAATTATTTGAATTTAATTTTCAGAATTATATGTGAATATGTTTTAATTTTTTCTGAAATTACTATAAAAGGTTACTTATAAATCGAATGTTCAGAAATGAAAGTGTAAATTTGAAAAAAAATGCAAAGTAAAAATTGTTTGAATGCCTGAATGAAAATTATAGTTGAATGCTTTTTATGTTGTCAACAGATGAATGAATCATTAGATGATCAATTTTTTTCAATATTAAATCACACAAAGATTATATTTTAATTTTTTTAAATTAAGTACATAAATTGATTATTTAATTGAAAGCCATGTAATTGAATATTGACTATAATTTTTATAATAAAATATTATTTATGTTTGAAATACTTCTATTCCAATTGTATAATTTTGGTAAATTTTTCGATTTTGTGAAATAAGTATCTGAATTCTGCTTCCAATATTATATGTACATATTTTTTACTTTTCTGTGGAATTAGTTTAAAAGGTTATTATTAATTCAAAATTTCAGAAAAATATAAAGTAAAAATTATTGGAATGTTTTTATTAAAATAACTGTTTATTGCTTTTTATGTTGTGAAATGATTAATTAATATATACATATATTTTGAATTTTTCTGGAATTAGTTTTAAAAGTCATTAATAAATTAAATGTATAGAAATGCAATTTCAAATGAAAAAATATATTTTGAATTTTTCAATAACAATGATTGTTTAATTCCTTTTTTGTTGTGAACTAATAAATTATATATTAACTGATTCTATTTTATAAATAAATTAAATTTTCAGGAATAATAGTTCAAATCCTTCATATGAAAAAAGGTAACCTCCACCTTGTGTAAGATTGTAGTATAGAAGGAATCGTTATGTGATCGAATATTGGATATTATTTGTATAATAAAAGTTTATTTATATTTAAAATACTTCTATTCCAATTTCATAATTTTAAAAATGTTTACGATGTTGTGAGATAATTATCTAAATAATCTTCAAACTTATATGTAAATGTGTTTTCAGTTTTTATGGAATTAGTTAAAAATATTATAAATAATTGAATTTTTCAGAAAAATATAAGATAAAAATTATTTTGATGTTTCAATGCAAATAATATTGTTGATCGATTTTTATGTTCTGAACAGATGAATGAACTACTATTAACTATTGAATAATTTATTTTTTCAAAAAAGTGAATCACATGAAAGTTTACTTTGTATTGTTTTCAATTGTGTCACATAAATTGATTATTTACATTAAAGTTATGTGATTTAATATTGGCTGCTATTTTTATGATAAAAATGTATTTTTTCTTTAATATATCTCCATTACAATGATATAATTTTTTCAAATGTTTGTGATGTTGCGAAGTGAGTATCCGAATTCAATTTTCAAAATTATATGTGCATATATTTCAATTTCTCCTGGTATTACTTTGGAAGGTTATTAATCATTTAAATTGTCAGATAAATATTAAATACAAGTTATTCTAATATTTCAATGAAAATAATTATTAAAAGCTCTCTATGTTATGAACTCATTAATTAAATATTAACTGTTTCTGCTGAAAATTACATTTTCTGGAATTAGTTAAAAGATGATTAATCAATTAAATTTAAGAAAATAAAATTCAAAATCTAAAGAAAAATATATATAAAGTGAAAATTATTTAAAAGTTGCAATGAAAGTAATTTTTTCATACTTTTTATGTTGTGAACTGATTAATTAAGAATAAGCTGAATAATTTTGTTCACAATATCAAATTGCATTAAGATTGGAATTTAATATTCTTTGATTAAGTAACATGAATTCATTATTTATTTTGAGATTATCTAATTGAATATTGGCTAAAATTTGTATTATAAAAGTTCAGTTATATTTAAAATAGCCTTATTCCAGTTACGTAAATGTCAAATTGCTTCTGAATTTGCGAAATGAGTATCTGAATTCAATTTTCAAAATTGTATTTACAAATGCTTTTATTTTTCCTGGGATTAGTTTGTAAGGTTATTAATAATAATGTTTTCATGCTCTAAACTGATTAATTGATTATAAGCTGATTAATTTTTTTCACAATATTGAATTACATAAATATTGAATTTTGATTAATTTTAATTAGATAACATAAATTGATTATTCACTTCAAGGCTATGTTATTGAATATTGGCTATAATTTTTATAAAAAAATTTGTTTAATACCTTCATTATAATTATATAATTTTTTCAAATGTTTGCGATGGTATGAAATGATTATTTGAATTCAATTTTCAAAATTATATGTACATATGTTTTGATTTTTTATAAAATTTGTATAAAAGATTATTAGTAATTTAAATTTAAGTAATGCAATTAAACATTTTGGAAACATGAATTCAAAATTAATTGAATATTTAAATGAAAATATTTGTGTGATGCTTTTTATGTTTTTAAATGATTGATTAATTATTGATTCTACTAGAACTTAAATTTTCTGGAATTTTTTTAAAAGCTTATTAATAAATCAAAATATTCAGAAATGAAGGTCAAAATTAAAAAAAAACATGGAGTAAAAATAATTTGCTTGTTTCGATGAAAATAATTGCTTGAGGGTTTTTATGTTGTGAACTATTTAATCAATTATTAGCTGATTAATTTTAACCACAAAATTGAATTACTTGTAGATTTAGTTTCAATTGTTTTAAATTCAGAATCATAAATTGATAATTTACTTTCAGGTTTTGTAATTGAATAATGGATATAATTTGCATAATAAAAGTTTATTTGAATTTGAAATACCACTAATTACATTATTTTTGAAATTATGCTGATGTTGTGAAACGAGTGTCTGCATTCAATTTTTAAAATTATATGTGAATATGATTTTATTTTCTCGGAAATTATTATGGAAGGTTACTAATATATTAAATTTTCAGAAATGATACTGAATTTTTTTCTCAATGTAGTATACAAATTATTACAATGTGTGAATGAAAATTATAGTTGAATGTTTCTTAGGTTATAAACAGATTAATTAATTATTAGCTGATTATTTTTTTCAACAATTTTAAATTACATGATGATTGAATTTTAATTGCTTTTAATTAGGTAACATAAACTGATTATTTACTTCAAGGTTATATAATTGACTATTGACTATAAACTGTATAATAAGAGTTTGTTAATGTTTAAAATACCTCTATTCCAATTCTATATATATTTTTTAATTTTGGGATGTCGTGAAATGAGTATCTGAATTTTCATTTAGAAATTATGTGGACATATATTTTAATTCTCTCTGGAATAGTTTAAAGGGCTATTAATAATTCAAATTTTCAGAAACATATGAAGTAAAAATTATTTCAATGATTCAATGAAAATAATTCTTCACAACTTTTTGTGTTATAAAATCAAGAATTTGATTGGTCAAGGAATTTGAAGGAATAAATAGTGATTCGAAAATTGAGTAAAGGAGGAATATGAAGACAAATGTTAGCGCGCGCTTGCGCGCGCACGTAATAGTCTAGTTTACATCAAAAACGTGTCATACACATGTCTACTTACACGTCTCGACGTACTTGAAAGTAGAATTACTGCCAATTTTTAAGCAGAGAAATTAATTTGTAACTGAAATAATTAATCTTCAACCAGACATAAATGCCTTTTTTCGCAAAAGTTGAATTTATAACACAAAAGATGCATTTTATAAAAAAAAGACCAATTTTTAATGAAAGAAATGAATTTAACCCAATAGTTTAATTTTCTACCAAAAAAGACAAATTTACAAGAAAATACATACATTTTCAACAAAGGTATTCAGTATTCAATGAAAGATTAAATTTCGGTCAAGAAAGATACATTTTTTGACAGACAATTCTTCTGTTTCGTTTGAAATGTAATTATTTTTTAGAATATTTGTCTCATTTGGATAGAAAATTCATCTTTTTGGTTGCGAAACGAAGTATTGGGATAATTTATTTTCGGTTGAGGATTCATTATTATGGCTAAACATTATTTGCTCTGCTTCAAAATGTATTTTTTTTGCCTGGAAAATTATTTCTTTCCTATCTTAAGTTACTTAGTTTTGAGTTACCATAAGGCGTTCTCATAGACGATGGGCGATCTGCGTTTATTTGAACTCGACATGTTTCTTTTCATAAGAAGCTTAGTGGAAGTCTATGCATTTGCACTTCGTTATATATACGATTCCTTCGACTCATATTTAGAAAAGAAGGCTTTTCATTAACATTTTTACTATTTTATTCGTATTTTGAAAAATTCATTTTCGATGTAACGTTTTAGTCTTTACTTCAAAATGTTGGAAATTCCAAAATTTTGGGTACCGCTTCTATTTCTCATTGAAATTCCGAATTTTGGTATGGAATGTGCGATAAATAGAAGATTTATTACCGTTAATTGAAAGAAGATTCTATTTGACAATTTAAAAAAAAAAGTCACAGCTTGGCTATTTATCAACGAACAGGCTTAATTTTTTCACCGGAATAAACTAATAATGCTTTTTTGGTGACTCCTTGATATTATACTTTGCAAATGTAGAAGAATCATTAATTATTTAAATAATTTTCATAATAAAATACAGAATGTGGCTATTTTGGAACGAATATGCTCAACTTTTTCACATAATTATCTGAGAATATTTCTAGTTTTGCGATTTTTCAACGACTAGGCTCCATTTCTTTACGGAATCAACTTAGAATGCCTATTCGATGAGTCTTTTCTATGATACTTTGTACATTTTCAATAATGATTGATTATTTAAACAATTTTCTCAAACAAATGCAGAGTTTGGCTATTTTTTATCTTACATTGAAACATAGATGCAGCTATAACCTTTTTAATAAGCACAACTTTTCTATCTGAACTATAATGTTAAGATCAAAACCATTTGAACACTTGGAAGAAATCCATTTGTAGAAGAAAATAGATGCACAATGTATCTAATGAGAATTAATGAACCAATGCAAATTTTAATAATCGTAAAAACTTGTCTTCTCATTAATGTCAGTCTATTTTCTTTTTGTTAATTGCTGCCAGTACTTTAATAATCTCTTCAATAAAATCATATTTTGCTTTTTTAAGATTTTATGAAATCATTTTTCACATGCAATATATTTTTCCAAAATTTTAAACAAATTAAAAACAAAAAAAATTTCAACTACAAGTTGAAACGTTTTTTATTAGAATTATAAATAATGGAAAATTAGGGATATTTAGCAATCCATGTTGTTTTTATTTTAGTTACATTTTCTACGTCTATGACTTTTTTCAAATTTAAACTATTTTTGAAATCTCAAGCAATTCAAAATGATGTCACCTTTGACTAATTATTTTTGAAGGAAAAATTCAAGTTTTCATTAATATTTTGGCTCATTGATTATTATTTCTTTTTTTTTACTTTCATTTACATTTTTAAAGACGATCACATCCTTATAATTTTAAGTAACAACACAAAATTATGGACTTTCGTAAATTTTCTTTTATTTAACCTTCATATACATTTCCAAAGAATATAACTTGCTTACAATTGTAAATATTATTGCAAACTTAAACAGTTGAAAACATGAATTCATCTGTGATATTTTTTTTCCAAAAACATTAAAATTTGAATTATTTTGGGAATTTAAAGAAGTTTAGAAAATTTAAAAAATGTGTTTACCTTTGGCTCATCTACCTTCAAAGAAAACGGAGTCAACTACTTTTGTACAGAATTAACCAAGAATATCTTTCCAATGACTTTTTTTATGATTCTTTGCAAATTTCCAACATTCAATAATTTGTTAAATAATTTTTATAAACAAATGAAGACCTTGGCCTTTTTCATAAGCAATTTCAGAGTTTGGCTATTTTTCAAGGAATAGCTACAGTTTGTTTACAAAGTGAACTAAATTAATAGTTTTGCTATTTCTCAACGAATAGGCTCAATTATTTACAGAATGAAGTAAGAATATGTTTCACATTGATTTTTTCTATGATTATAAGAATTTTCTGATGACTATTTTCTATGTTGCTTATGTCAATTCACAAGAATTATTAATTATTTTAACAATTTGCATAAACGAATAAGCTCAATTTGTTTACGGAATGAACTAAGAATGTCTTATAAATGAATACCTGACTTGGTACCTCAGCATATTTTCTCTGACTTCTGTCAGGCTCGGCAGTGGAAGCTAGCTCTCATAAATTCATTACTCAGAGTAGACGTGGGCTTATTATACTTTTACGATGTACTCGTCACTGACAGAAATCGTAAGCTTTTCTGGAGACGAAGTGCAATGACAATATGCCCCTTGGGACATAGGTCTACTCGCATCTCGGCTATTTCTATTTAATCGCCGTCTACCTGGTCGACTCATCCTCTCCACTTGGCTTCCCCTCACGTCGCTGACTGGGCCCGAGACGCGCGTCGAGCCTTGCTGGGGGTCCGCCCCCCGCTTTTCCCTAATCAGGAATAAAATTGCAAAACATTCACTGGAGAAAAATAAAAAAGATTTTTGAATGTTTCAGGTGTGTCAAAAAAGAATGTAGAAGAATTTGAAGACATTTTTTTATTTCACATGATCTTACAAAATATTGAGAAAAATTGCAGCCTTTTTAAAAGATATTTAGGAAATGCTTCGATGTAAGTTTAAGAATATCTTTCATCCATTTAAAACCTATTGAAGGCCAAATCTGCCAAATCTTCCCAGAAATTTTCCGAAAATTTGTTTCTTCTCTTGAAAGCTTTCAAAAATCTTTTAATGCTTTTACAGTTTTTGTTAGAAATCTTTAAAAATCTACATTTTGTAAAATCTTTTAAAGTCTAACCTTCATTTTGAATCTCTTCAAATCTTATAAATATTTCTTCAATTTACTCGATTTTTGTCATTGTCTCATCTTACCACATTGGAACATTTTGCTTTAAAATATTATACACTATTTTTTGAAATGTTAGGATATCGTTTGATATGCTTTGAAATCTTTCTCATTTCTTTTTTGAAGTTTATTTTTCGAAAGAAGAAATCGTTTCAAATTTCCCCACGAATCTGAAGAAAATTCTTTTTTTGTATTCTTGGCAGAATTTCTAAACCTTCTAATCTTTAAAAATTATACCAATTGTTTCTGGATTTCTTTTCAATGCTGCAAATTTAAAAAAATTGCATTAAAATCTTTCCGATTCTTCTTATATATTATTCTTCTTATATTGTTTGTAATTAAAATATAATCAGATTATAAAATATATCCCTACACTTTTGGTGTACATGTGTTTGTCCTGGCTGCACTCGAACTCAGTCCCGCGGTCAGAAAAACGCTCGAACTCAGTCCCGTGAAGAGACTGCCCGGAGCTGATCTGAGTCAACGTCACTCTCCCCCCACTCCTCTCTCACTCGGTTCACTTTATCACCTTTTCAGAAAGGGAGGGAAAGGGGCAACGTGTCCAGTACGTAACTGTAATTGCGCTAGTAAGTGTGGAAGGAAAATGTTGGGAAACAATTGGAGCGACAGAGAGAGGTTTGACTCTTTCGTAAATCTTTCTTCTCTCTCACTTACGCGTGCTCATTCTCTCCTCCTCGTACGGTAGTACGAAGGGGCCGCCAGTGGTGGGAGAAAGAAGGAACGGAGGAGACAGTGCCGCCGGATTGAATTTGGGACTGAGTTCGAGTACCGCCGCTCTCCTCAATTCTGACCGCGGGACTGAGTTCGAGTGCACCGGTTTGTCCTGGGGTAAATGGTCAAGTCACGTCACTTTTCGTCTAGAGGATTTCGAGGGCTACAGTAATGCCTACACAGAGGACTTAGGAGGACCTGTAGAGGGCTACATTTTTATTAAATTAGTCCCTCTATTAGCCCTGAAAGTGGGGAAAATGGACTTTTGTGCCACTTTCGAGGACTAAAAGAGGGCTTAATCTAATGCAAATTAAGACCTCTACAAGCCCTCCTAAGTCCTATTCAGTTTTAAACGAATTACTGCTTCATTTAACTTCCAAGGTTTTGTAGTAACCATTTTGTTATTATTCATAATCATATTACATTTTGAACGGTGATAATCATAGTCAATTTATTTTTTGTTCATAATAATAATTTCTTAATGGAGTCCCTACTCTCGAAATCTGAATCAGTGAAAAGTCACTGGCTATCAGTGAAATTTCACTCATTCAAAGAGCTAGAATCCGGTCACTGACAACCAGTAAAAAGTTACTTATTCATTCAGTGAAAGTTTCACTTCTGCGAGTTGGCAGCACTGCACCACGTCAGTTTAGCAGTCATAATAAAATAAGATTTTAGTACATTCAATGCAATAATCTTAAGAAAAACTTCAAACCTATAAATGTGATCAAATATTAAAAAATGTGAAAATATTTGATGCTTCTGAAATTTGTCCTCATTTTTTTGTTGTGTTAGCATGTGGATCAAGCCTCTATATATGTAAACAATCGATAAAAATACGAAAAACGTTGCTTTTTTGGTCTATTACAGCGAATCTATATGTCTGATAGAAAAAAAGTTGATATAAAAAATGTAGAGGTTACAAATATCCACAAAATGGCGGGACGTACATTTTTTTAAATCTTTGAAGTAAGGAAAAAGTAAATACGCCCTTCGATTCTACAAAAAGAATTGCATAGAGTCCATGTTCTTGACAATTTTGGTTTTCACCTTATTTTTTACATTCTTATTCATGAGAGTGTGACGTGATCGTCCAATCTGTATGTTTGGATGTATATCTACATGACTGTATGTTTGTGTGGTTACGAGTGCCTCAATGTTGTAGCCACGCTAATTTTTGAAGGATTTGTCCAATCGAATCAGCCTTTGATACACTTTTTTTAGGATCGCAAAATTAAGTGCACGTTCGTTAAACAGATATTTCTGATCAAATTAAAAAATGTATAGCATTTTCTTTCAGATATTTATAGATATTTTCGTCAAAGATTCTGGTTCATGAAAGAAAAGTTGCAAATGAGTCTTGTGGCATTTTTAATTTCAATCAAAATTAAAAAAGTGATATACTTTCCAACATTTTGAAAATTTTCAAAAAATATAATAAATTATGTTTCAAAGTAGTGTCAAAGAAGTCCGATGATTTCGAAAATCTCTCGGTCCTCATATTGTATTGGCCATTTTTAATTTTGAAATTTGAATACAAAATTTCAAATCATTGACACAAAATACCTTTATAAAATGAATGTTAAAGTATCCGATAATTTTTGGACTTTCACCGCCGAAATGTGGTTTCTGGACAATATCATTGGAAGACATTTGAAATTGTATGCCGTAGGCGCTCGCCTACGCCTTGTACTAAAAACATTGGGGTCGGGGCCCCCAATTGTCGTATACGGTTTGTCCGCCCCTGAATGAATAAATGCTGGTCATATTGGGCTTTTCATTATCTGCCGACTGCAGTTATAACGGATCGTCGTCTATCCTTCAGTCCCCTGGGTCGGCCAAAGGAAACTACAGCCAGCTACAGCGTCCCCGGTAACTGACGAAAGCTCGGCAACTGCTTTATCCGCTCCCTGCTCCCTGCAGATTTCATTGCTGACATTTTGACGAGAAAAATTTTCATATTTAACTACATTTTATTTAAAATTTACATTTAACTACATTTCATTCAAATTTCAAGTGTAACTAAATTTTATTAAAGTCTTACATTGAAGGACCCTGGAAATCAAGGGTAAATCGGAAAACGGGGATTCAGGCCAAACTTCGAAGACATTTTGTCTCATTTTTGGTATAAATACTCGCGGTACAGGTTGTTGTTTTCGAAAAAAATGTATTTTTCATTGAACAATTAGAAGAAAAAATTTTCTTTTTGTAGTACAGTGTTCTACTATTCCCCGAAGTAGGGAGCAGGTAAAGCAGTTATCGTACTCAGAATTCATTTTGCGCGACCCTAGCGAGAACAGGAAAAACTACGATCTGTTAGGACTCAAGTCTGCAGGCAATGAAGCGCCCACTATGACCACATGGATTTTATTATTATTGATCATTTACTTTTTTATTAATTTATTTATATTATTGATTAATATTATTATTATTATTATTATCCACACGCAACAACCTCCACCAACCCAACCTTTTGGGGATGCACCCACTCCATTGGGAAGGGGCCCCTAATTTTCGAATACGGTGAGTTCGCCCCTGAATGAATCAATGTGGGTCATAGTGGGCGCTTCATCACCTGCAGACTTGAGTCATGACAATTCGTAGTTTTTCCTTTCCTCGCTAAGGTCGCGCGAAAGAAATTACTAGTACGATAACTGCTTTACCTATCTCCGACTTTACCTGCAGACTTGAGTCATAACGGATCGTAGTTTTTCGTTTTCTCCCAAGGGTCGCGTGAAAGCAATTTCGAGTACCATAACTGCTTTACCTGCTCCCTGCTTCGTGGACTAGTAGAACACTGTACTAAAAAAAATTATTTTTGTCTTTTAATTGTTACATGAAAAATAGATTTTTTAAGAAAAAAGTCACCTGTACCGCGAGCATTTTATACACTTTAGATTATTTACACAAAAAATCACACAAAATGGCTTCGCCGCTTGCCCTGAATCCCCCTTTTGCGATTTACACTCGATTTCCAGGGCCCTCCACTACATGTCCGTACAATTTCATTTAAATTTGAAATGTTCATATATTCCAAGAGCCTGAACTACTAACTTAACATGCGGCCTTATGGCACCCACCAAATTTAGATGAGTTTTTTTTAGACAGTTGCTTTTCCTTTTGGAAATAATTAATTCAAAAGAATTCAGAACGATAGAAAGAACTTTGAATTGTTTCTAATCGTTTTTCTCAATCGTGTGGATTGACACGACACGATTGAGAACGATTGAGTGTTGCAAAGTTTCAATCGTTCCCAATCGGGCGAATGGGTAGTAGGATTTGTAGGTTATGAAGTTGGCAATTTTATGGCAGCACTTTCGTCACGCGGCAATTATTTGAAAACGTTTATTTACTTTTTTTCCAGGCAACACATTGTAAGCCATATATTCTTTGAAAAAATTAAAGAAATGTTTTGTAAGAATTTCCGCGAACTGAGTGTGCCGTCATCAAAACATTTGCTAATGAGGTGACGTTTTTTTCATTACATTATTAATTTTATTGTCTTTAATTTTTTGTGGAAAACATGTAATTTATTAAATAAATGATTGGAAATATTTTAGGGACGGAACAATTAAAACTAACTGAGAGTACAGCTATTCAGATTCTTCCTCATCTTGTAATATCCTATATGGATATTAGCATTTTCCCTTTGTTAATTCGTCATCCTCTGCCCCACTATCACTCTCACTTGGAAGATTCATCATCTTCATTTAAAATTCATGTCTGCTTCAAAATGTAACTACTTTGTTAAAAGTCAGTTAATCTTTTTTTTTATGGTGAAACTTCAACTATGTGGTTCTAAATCGATATTTTGCATTAAAAAATTTAAGTATTTCTTTCAAATTTATGTACCTTTTGGCATTAATTGTAAGTATTCCAATTAAAGATTCATGATTTTAATTGAACATTCATCAGTTTGGTTGAAAATCTATTTCCATAATTAAAATTGTAAGTGTTCCATTTTTAGTTGAAAATTGAGCTTTTCTAGTTCAAAATTGAAGAATTTGTCTTCTTTAATTGAAAATTCAACTATTTCGGGGACAATTTCCCCTATTTTGCTAAATAATAAATTATTTGTAGTGGAAAACTATCTTTTTCTTCGAAAATTAATTTTCTTTTTTTAAATTCTTCTTTTTGGTTCAAAATCAAAGTATTACAATTTAATATTTCTCATTTTAGTTGAAAATTCATCTTTAAGGTAGGGAAAAAAATCATTTGGCTGAAAGTAAAACTCTCTTGCCGAAAACAATTTTTTTTGTATTCATGTCTTTGAATGAAATTCATTTCTTTGATTGAAAAATGAGCTGTTTCATGGAAAACTTGTTTTTTCTTAGCATGTTTTTTGGTTAAATTTTTTTTTTTAACTGGAAATGCAACTGTTATTCCAATCGAGTATTCCATAATTTTAGTTGAAAATTCATCCCTTTTTGTGAACATTCATTTCTTGCCTATTAATGTATTAATTCAATTTTTGATTAATAATTATCTGTTTTAGTTGAAAATTCGTTATTTGGTAGAAAACCATCTTCTTGGTTGAAAATTAATGTTATTCGTCAAAAATCCAATTATTATACTTCAAGATTCATTATTTCAGTAAAAAATTCATCTTTCTGATTTAAAATTCAACTATTTCAGTAAAATATTTCCAATTGTATTTGAAAATTCATCACATCCTTTTGGTGGTTGAACATTAATTTTTTTAACATGAAATGTAATTATTCAAGTTTTGATTGACAATTTATCTTTTTTAGTGAAAATTATTGTTTTTGCTTCAAACTTCAAGTACTTCATTTGAATATTCATTATTTGGGTGTAAAACTCTTATTTTTGTTTTTAAATTGATTTTTGTTTTTTACTGCTAATTTTACTATTCCATTTCCGGGGAAAAATTATTTTTTTTTTTAAATTCAAAACTAAACTATTTGGTTGGTAGCTTGTCTCCTGTAATGAAAAATTCAACTATTTCGTTCAAAATTCATGCATTTTGTTGAAAACTTGTATTTCTTATCGAAAATAATTCTTTTTATTTCAAACTTAATCTTCTGCTTAAAAAATGTCTCTTTTTGGCTGGAAATTCAAGTGTTCCAGTTAAATATTAATAATTGTAGTCGGAAATGTAGTTATTTATGTTTTGTATTCAACTATTACTTTCAAGATTCGTAATTTTATTTGAAAATTCATGACTTTGGTTGAAAATTCAACTTTTTTGTTAAAAAGCTGTTTTTTGTTTGGAAATTGATTTTTTCCAACTGAAAGTTCAACTGTTACATTTTTGGTGTGTGTGTGTATGTGTGTAACTTTTTTCTTTTCACCATATTTCGACAAGTAAAAGAGCTATGATGCCAATTTATCAAGTTTCAAAAAATTGTGCAGTCTCTTTATATGAGAAAAACTTTTTATTTTTTTAACCGATTTTAACCGATTTATGAAGTTTAAAAAAAATTGGTGTATTCTGATTACATGAAAAAAATTTATTTACATTATGAGTATTATTGTACTGTCTCTGACGTGTTTGTTAGCATCTTCGAGATACGTCGAATGACCTATTGAGGAACCTTCTATGACCTCTTATGATCTAGCAATACTGTTTTATAAATTCAACAAATATATTGCTCATCTAGTTGATATAAGGAAAACTTTTTTACTCTAAGAATATCTTTAGTTTGGCCATTCTTCAACGAATAGGCTCCCTTTGTTCACGGAAGTATAATATTCAAATCTAAACCATTTGCAAAATTGAAAGAAATTCATTGTTATACGAAAATATATGCACAATATATCTAATGAGAATTAAGAAACCAATAAAATGTTAATAATGGTGACAACTTTTCTTTTCATTAGTTTCGGTCTTTTTTCTTTTTTAATTAATTAATTAAATTATAATTATTTTTTATTATAATGATAAATAATGGAAAATTATGAATATTTAGCAATCCATTTCATCGTTATGTTAGTTGCATTTTCGACGCCTATGATTGTTTTCAAATTTAAAGTATTTGAGAAATCTGAACCTTTTTATTTATATTTTTATCTTCGGCTAATTATTTTTAGAGGGAAAATTACAATTTTAATGAATATTTTGGCTAATTTATTATTATTATTTCTTTTTTAAACACAACATTACAATTTTAATTCATATTTTGGCTCATTTTTTACTATTTATTTTTAAAATTATACAGCCTTACTTTCTTTTTCGAAAAGAATTTGTTTTACTACAATCATAAACAATACAAATGATCCAAATTTAGAAATTTCTTTCATTTTACTTTCATTTACATTTCCAAACACGATTCCATCGTTATAATTGTAACTAACGATAACAAATTATGAACGTTTATAATTTTATTTTATTGAACTTTCAGTTACATTTTCAAAGAATATAACTTCCTTGTAATATTATTGCTATCTTAAACAATTGAAAATATAAATTCATCTGTGACTTTTTTCTATGCTTCATATTTCCCCAAAAATTATTAATTATTCAAACAATTTCCATAAACAAATTCAGAGGTAGGCCATTTTTCCACGAATATAGTTTAGTGTATTTTTCAACCAATAGGCTACATTTTTTACACAATTAACCAAGAATATCTTTCCAATGACTTTTTGTATGATGCTTTGCAAATTTCCACGAATTATTAATTTTTAAAATAATTTTCATGAACAAATTAAGACCTGGTCCTTTTTTCAACAAATGGGATACATTAGTTTAGGGACAATTTTCATTAAAAAGTGAAGAATTTGGCTACTTCTCAATGAATAGGCTCAATTTTGTACAGAATTAAGTGAGAATGTCTTTCAGATTAATTTTGTCTATGATTATAAGAAAAGTCTTTCTAATGACTATTTTCTATGCTGCTCATGTAAATTCACAAGAATGATTAATTATTTCAACAATTTACATAAACGAAGAAGCTAAATTTGTTTACGGAATGAACTAAGAATGTCTTATAAGTGAATACCTGACTTGGTACACGGAGAAAAAGATACGCCCATAACAGTAAGAACACTAGTCATGCTTTTGTCGCAGGTTTCATTCTTGCTATCCTGGTACAAAAGTCATTCATTTTAAGCAGGAATCCCTTCATCCGAAAAAGGTACAAAGCTTCATGCTTTTAAAGCCTTGATCCCTTGCGAAAATAGCTCGAACTTCGCCTTGCTATATTCGTAAAGAACTCACCCTATCAGAGTATGAGTACTCTTACAAAAGAGATATTAGGCCACGCCTACTTACGAACCTAACGCCGGTAGGCGTGGCCTAACATTGCTTTTGCAAGAGTACTCATACCCTAAACTTTAGGGTATGCCTAAAGGCCCATGCATGCTCGAACGCAAAACTGAATGCGAGCGGGCGTTCGCGTTTGCGTCAGGATAGAAACTGTATAATTTATGAAATAAATTATTTGACATATTTTCGGGACAGAACAATTACAATTCACCGAGAGTAAAGCTATTCAGATTCTTCCTCATCTTGTAATATCCTATGGATATTAGCATTTTCCCTTGTTAATTCGTCACCCTCTGCCCCACTATCACTCTCACTTGGAAGATTCATCATCTTAATTTAAAATTCATCTTTGGTTCAAAATTTAAGTACTTCCTTAAAAATCAATTAATCTTTTTTTTATGGTGAAACTTCAACTATGTGGTTCAAAATCGATATTTTGCATTTAAAAATTAAACTATTTGTTTACAATTTATGCGCTTTGTGAAAAATTGGTCTTTTTTTGTTGAAAATTTCGTCTTTATGTCTGAAAATTCAACCTTTTGGCATAAAATTTAAGTATTCAAATTAATGATTCATCAATTACATTGAACAATCATCAGTTTCGTTGCAAATCTATTTCCATAATTAAAAATGTAAGTTATACATTTTTATTTGAAAATGGAGCCTTTCTAGTTCAAAATTGAAGAGTTTGGGTGAAAATTCCTCTTTTTTAATTAAAAGTTCAACTGTTTCGTGGCCAATGTCCCTATTTTGCTAAAAAATATATTATTTTTTGTCGACAATTATCTTCGTTGAAAAATTGTATTTCTTATAGAAAAAAATTATTTTTCTTTCAAAGTAAATCTTCTGCTTTCAAAATGTCTCTTTTTGACTGAAAATTCAAGTGTTCCAGTTAAATATTCATAATTTCAGTCGGAAATGTAGTTATTTATTTTTGGTATTCAACTATTAGGTTCAAGATTCATAACATTCTTTGAAAATTCATGACTTTGGTTGAAAATTCCACTTTTTTGTTCGAAGTCCTTTTTTTTACATTCATTTTTTGCAACTGGAAGCTTAACTATTACATTTTCGGTAAAAACATTGATATTGCTTAGTTGAAAAATTCAGTGTTTTAAAAAAATTCATTTATTTCTTCCTCATAGAGGAAGGTTTTTAATGACCTAAATTTTCAAATATACTTTTTTGACATATTTTGATATAATTCGACCCCAGGAGTTCGAAAAGAAAGTTTCCACAACATTTCCGTGTGTGTGTATGTGTGCGTGTGTGTTTGTATCTGTAACTTTTTTCTGTTCACCATGTCCCGACAAGTAAAAGAGGTATCATCATGAAATTTGGATCAAGTGTAGCTCGGATTGATATGCAGGTCTGATAGGGTTTTGAGCTAGATCGGCCATGTACAACTATTTTTTTGTTGCGTTTAGAGATTTGAAAAGAAAAATGTTAACGCGTTTATATAAGAAAAACTTTTTTGATATTCAAAATACAACAATACGATATCTAGCTTATTTGTTCGCGTCTCTGAAACGGACCGATCGACCTATTGTTGAAACTTTTTTGACATACCAGTACCAATTTATCAATTTTCAAAAAATTGTTTAGTCTCTTTATATGAGAATAACTTTTTTGGACATTCGAAATACGACAATATTATATTTAGTCTATTTGGTCGCGTCCTAGAGACGCATTGATTGACCTATTGATAAACCCTGTATGACCCACCATTACCTATTTACGAGTTGAAAAAAAATGGTTTACTCTCTTTATACGAGAAAATATTTCTTGATCTTCAAAATAGGACATATATTACATGTAATGTATTCGTTTTCGTCCTTGAGAAGCATCGATGGACCCATTGATGATATTTTCATGACCCACCAGTACCGATTAATGAACTGTAAAAGAAATGGTTTATTCAGTTTATATGAAACAAACTCTTTTGATACTCAAAACACGACAATATTACATGTCGAGTTTTTGTTCGCGTCCTCGAGACGCATCGATTGACCTGTTGGTGAACCTTTTATGAACAACAACTACCGATTTATGAACTTTAAAAAAAATTTGGTTTATTCTGTTTATATGACAAAAACTTTGTTTATATTACGAATATTACAGCATCTTCGAGACACGTCGAATGACCTACTGACGAACCTTCAATGACCTCTTATGATCTAGCAATTGAGAATGGACATGACCTTGATATTTACCGGATATGACAGACAGCGCCCGCGGCGGCCAAAGCCGCGGATAGAAATTTGAAATTTATATGAAGATAGCACGTATGCATTGTTTTTAAATATAATAAATGCATAAATGATTTCTTCAAGAACGTCATAACATTTTTCAAACCGAAGCAAAATAACAGAGGAAACTTTCTTGAAAAAAGATTTCGTGACAAATGTATCTTTTCATTCCATCTAACATGTACTAGTTTCGTTGTTGGTCACGAACATAACCTTAAAAAGTACCGGTCGAATGTCAACAAACGGACTGATGATGAATATTTTAATCAAAACAGGTTTTCAAGCTATGTGTCATTCAATCGATTTTCACCCTGAAACACTTAATAAGGGAAAAAGTTTAGCAGTCATTCATGTGGTGAGGGTGCAGGAGTTGAAAGTGAATAGAATAAGCCAAATTCAGTGCAGCGTAATCAGACAAACGTCTGTTATTTCTCCCCCATACGACGTTAAATTACAGGTCTTTGTTAATTGGAAAATATATTGTAACATAAAGAGAAGTATTAGGGCAATCTATAATTATAATTATAAATTTCCTTCAGTATTTATAAAGCTCTTAAAGCAGTTTACCACACAACAATTCAAATTGCCTAACCTATAGCTTTTTGACTGCGTTCTGTCGCTTCTGCCACAATCAACAAACCTAAGAAAAACGTTTTTTCACATAACATATCGAATTGTTAAAAAAAAAGCTTCACTTAAAACTTAAGTCAACTGATAAAATACTCAATGTCATTTAAATTAAAGCACAATATACTCCATAAATATTCGGGGATAATTGAACTTTCTAACCTCAAACTGTGACAACTAGCACACGGAAAAAATTTATCCGTAAAAAAGTCACGAACTAGTAGCTAGGTCTCGGATATGAGAAAAATTCATCGGATATTTATGTATTTTCGTAAATAACCTGCGAACTTTGAGAAATATTGACGAACTCGATGTGAAAATTCTAAAACGGTTCATCACTTTTTTCTTACGTGAATAATTACAAAAATATTACGAGTGATTGGGAAAAGATTCTCAGAGCACTCACGAGCTTGTCCGACAAATCTGAGAACTCGAAACTAAAGTTCGCCTGTACGTGGCCCACACACACACTCTCCCAAACGCGCGGTGCGTGTGTGCGCTCGTATGTGTGCCTCGAGCTCGTCGGGTGAGTGGCTAGAAGTTTTATAATACCTATTTTGTTTGGCCTTGATGGCTGCGCGTGTTTACGCACTCCTGGTTTATGTTTAGAAACTGGTGAGTCAGCAGTGTTTGAGGTTCGAATCTTCTGAGTTGCGAATTTATAAATTAATATAAAATTAAATCGCACAAATAAAATTTTTCCTCTTTTTATTTCAGTCTGAAATTTTCAGGAACTGTTCGTAGGAAATTCGAACTGTTCGTAAGAAACTTCGAAATTTATCCATATATTTCTCATAGAAATAAGGATTTAATTTTTCATTTTTTTATTTCGTATCCGAGACCTAGCTACAAGTTCGTGACTTCTTCACGGATAAATTTTTTCCGTGCATTACTTTTACAAAAATAATACATCGTATATATATATAAATATAGTATTACTATAATACAGTGGTAACCCAGATTACCACCTTCTTTATTCACAACTGTTTTCTCTAGATTCAATGTCTTTGAAGTAATAAGAAAAATTTCTTATTGATATCGTATTTGAAGCATTGAAGAATGTGAAAAAACATGTTGATGAACGTATTGTGTAAAATTATTAATAGTTGTACTCTACGGTTTTTGGGGTCGCTGATTACGAATCCGGAGCCAGATCTGCGAAATTCAAAATGGCAGATCCAATATGGCGGACGAGTTCTCACAAATTAGAAGGATTTTCATGAAACTTGGCATCTGGGTGTTTTGGCTGTCGGTAATCACGAATCTGAAGCCAGATTTCCAAAATTCAAAATGGCCGACAAATATGTCCGCCATATTGGATCCGCCATTTTGAATTTCTCAAATCGGGATACAAATTCCTAATCAGCGACCTCGAAAGCCCCCGAGTGAAAAGTTTTATGAAAATCTAACAACTTTTTAAAAAACTCGTCCGCCATATTGGATCAGCCATTTTGAATTTTGAAAATCTGACTTCAGATTCGTGATCAGCGACCTAGAAAACCCCCTAAGGTGCATATAACATTAAAATTTGTTAGAACAAAAAATTTGCGCCGCAAAGGGTTGAGACAATAATTTGTCCAGATACCTTTTTCGAAAAACAAGAATATTGAAGTGCTTTATGTGATATTTGTAATCCGATAGACCTGTCATAGACAGATAAATTCAAAACTCAACTCAGCTCAAACCGTTTAACAAACTCGAGCAAACGTTTTTTTTCGCTGAATCGAGATTTGATCAGTTTTCCTACAGACACTCTCGTTATTTAATAGTTAAACTCTTATTTTCAGTAAAAATTTATTTATTTTCAATCGCATGTAAACAAGTGGAATTCATCCCTAAAAAATTGCCGCTTTTAGGCAACAGATGGCGCCAGGCTGTTTCCGCGGCCGTACTCAATACCGTTTTATAGTCGTATACCATTAAGCCATTTCCCTTGCAGGGTAGGCGTGACACTACCCGATTTGGGTAGTGTTTCTAGGTGGATAGTTTCTTGTAGTAAATAACTACAAGTTGGGTTCAACACACCCACTTATAAATTTAAGAAATATATTGTTCATCCTCTTGATATAAGGAAAACTTTTTTAGTATTGAGAATACAACTATAATGTATATCATACATCGTATGCGGCATTGAGACGCGTGGATTGACCTATAAGCGACCTTTCGAAGTCCATTACTGATTAATCAATAGCTACTCAGACAGTTTCCAGAAAAGTTACATTATTTCAATGAGGTCGTAATATGAAATATGCAACTACCGTAGGTTAAACAGTTGTACACGGAAAAAAGTGGATCGTTAAAAAAACTCTGTGAACCAGCAGCTCTAACTATTTTAAATTGAACCTCAGCTTTTCGTCGGTGAATTTTGTTAAAATTACTATTTCGCATTCAGGTTATTTGAACTGACTTCTTAAAAGAGTAGGATGAACAATTTCAAATAGTAGGATGCACTGCACCAGTTGGTAACCGTCCACACTCAGGAGAATAAGAGTTACTATTTCGTGTAGTATGCCTTACTTCTGTGAAGAGTAACTTTGCCGATTTCGCATTGTAACGCATATCGACGCCTCCCTTCAATATGAGTCTATGTGCTGACTGCGCCCTGTATGAGGCTATGCCCTATGCTTATACACAGCGCATAGTCTCATACACGGCACTCTCAGCAGATAGACTCATATTGAATGGAGGCGTCGATATATGTGTATGTATATATGCACTGCACGTATTCTATACACGATTTATAAATAGATTAGCTCCAAACTTTCGACAACAAAAATGATGTGAATCGTCGATCGATTTGAAAAGGAAAAAATTATTTTATATATGATTACTGCACTTAATTTACGATTATTCTTACACGATTGCACGCACAGAGCCTTACACATATGATCGCACGCTCAAACGCTTTGAAAAATCGCCCCGGCTGGGGAATCGAACCCTACCTAAGTACTTAAAACCTGTCCTAAAACCTAAATCTAGCGCACGTGTTAGTCAAGTGAGCTACGGAACCGCTTAGATTTTTCTTTTTTCTTTTAATTAATCTCTTACTGATGATTTCTAATATTTTGTAACGATCTTGGGAAAAATATTTTGCTTAGAAGTATTAACTCACACAGTAAATACATTATTAGTAATTTATATGTATATTATTATAAAATGAATTGAATTACAATTTTTAAAAAGTACATATTTTATATTATTGAAAATTAAGGCTTGAAAAAATGTTTTCCAATGAAAGTTTTGGAATTTTGATTTGATTTTGTCACCACCCGTGCGGAAATTTAAATCCGGGCACTATAAGGTCCTGAAAGGATTGCCGTATTATATTTAAGGTCCGGATAAGTAAATCCTATCAGGCCCTTATGGTGTTCCGTCACGCTCGGAATTAAAAGGGCCGTAATTGGCTACCTTATAAGGTCCATGTCAGGCAGCCTTTTTTGTACCTTTAAAATAATTAAGGTCCTTTGCAGGGCCGTCATTATTTCGTATCGAATCCCTTACTTATTTTTCAAACGAGAATGAAATAAATATAAAAATATGTATATTGACTTCCAAAGGTGATGTTTTATTAAAATACATATTATTATGTACAATAATGTATATTAAAATCTTTTTCAATTCTGTCAAGTATTATAAAATTTTCCGTATCCGTACAGCGCGCGTACACAGTCGCGACTAACAAAAATTATACAACCGAGATATCCACATCTGGGATATCTCGCAGCAGCAAAAGAGTCAGCTCGACCGTAAGTGCAATAGAAGAGCCTCGCCCTACAGTAACCACCTTTTTTATCACGGTAGCATTTATGCCAAGTAAGTATGTTTTTCGGCGCCTCGACTCCTCTCTTAAACACTCGACGCGCCGTTTCGACTGCGAGAGAGGCATATCGTTGCGCGCCCTGGCGCACCACAGCCGAACTTTTGCCCAAGGCGGCAAGATTCAAATCTTCAAATTTTAAATCAAATCTTTTTGTGTCAAATCTTTTATCCATGAATCGTGTTTTATCATTCATACCATTATGAGAGTTAGATATATGAATATACGAAATTATTTATTAAAGCTAGAACAAAATAATTATTTGTTCAACATAATACATAATAAATAATTTACGATATCGGAATTTGATTAATTATTATTTATAGTGATTAATAATGCGATGAAATTGCAATATTATTATTTCAAGCATTTTACATAGCTGAGCACTGTCGATTATTGTTAAACTATTGTAAAAAAATCTAATATACTAGATGAAAAAAATTCAACATGAATTAATCTATTTTCTCCTTTTTTCACGAAAGCGACTATTAATCATTATCATTATTATGAAAAGTTTCAATAAACTGCGTTACTTAATAAAAAGGGCAATCTATCCGGGCTTTATTCGTACCTGATCAGGGCCGTAAATACGGCCTTTTATCAGATTGCCTTAATTAAAAATAAGGCTAGCCTATCCGGGCCTTATTTGGACCTGACCAGGACCGTTATATACATTTTTAAATCAGGCAACCTTATCAGGGCCTGGTACGAGCCTTTTTTTAAATAAGGCTAAAAAAGGCATTTTCCGCACGGGCATCTCACTTTATTTAAAACGCAACATTCATTTACATAACTGATATGTAAATAAAAAATAGTTTAAACATCGTAATAATATATCAAATGCAAAATCGAAATCACTATTTTAAGATGAGACAAACGTTAAATTGTGATTTAAATTTAAATTTTTTGCACAAATAAAATTTTTCTCATGAGATATGGGGATGTTGAATTAGAATAAAAACTGTTTAAAACAAACAAAAAATATTCGGTTCCGAGAAATTGATATCAGGGTGCACAATATTCCCCTGTTTTTCTTAGTTTCCCCTTTTTTCTTCAAATTCCCCTTTTCCCCCCTATTCTCAAAAACCTTCCCCCTTTTCCCCTTTTCTCTTTAAATATACGATATTTGAAATTGTACCCATTATTGAATAATAATTAAAGCAATTATAGCACTTAAATGAATTATTTATGAATAAATAAGGTACGCGTTCCAAGTTCAGACCATTAAAAATAAATACTCTTAAACAAATTTGAAGATGAAACATTTTAAAGCAAGTTGAAAATGTGAAAACTGCCGAGAGAAGTTATTATCCAATGTAAAATTGGAACAGTTACAAAATATATATTATTTTTTAAATAAGTATTAGAAGATTAATACATTTTAGTTGAAATGTACAAAGTTAAATACCTAATTAAAAAATGGAATATTCCAAACTCATCAACTGCAATTTTAAATGTTCTAACTTGAGCAATTTGTAATTTTTTTTAATTTTTACTTCAAAATGTAACTACTGTTGAAACTTTTTTTTGTTGAGAATTAATTTTTTTAAACTCACAATTGAACTATTCCATTTGTGTTTGAAAATTGATCTTTTTTAGTTGGAAATTCAACTATTTGGTTGCATGTTCAAATTTCGTTCAAAAGTTATATCTTTTGGCAGAAAGTTGGTTAAAAATGTAACTATTTGGTTGGAAATATATTCATTTTGTTGAAAAGCTGTCTTTTTGGTTGAAAATCAAACTGCTTTGTTAAGAATGCACTTTTTCAAACTGAAAATTGCAATTTTTGATTGAAAATTATTTTTTGTATTGAAAGCTTACATTTTTGAGTTAAAAATTCGAGTGTATTATAGAAAGTACTTTTTTCGGCACGAAAATTCAATAAATAGGTAGAAAATTGGTTTTTTTCATTTGAAAATTAGTTTCTTGAAATGAAAATGTAGCAATTCCATTTTTGGTTCAAAGTTGATCTTTTTTATTTTGAAAATTCAAATATTTGGTTAAAACTTTATGTAATCTGTTAAAAATTCGTCCTTTTTTTTGGGAAAATAATCTTCTTGCTTTAAAATTCGACATTTTGAATATAATCTTTTTCCTTCATTTGCTAAAAAATCTGTTTTGGTTGAAAATTCATTTCTTAGTTAAAAATTCATCATTTTAGTTAATTTTTTTTCTTGTTTGTTAAACAGTAGGTTTTTTAACTGACAATTGTAATGTTTGGTTGTAAATCAACTTCTTCATTATTAATTCATATTTTCGTGTTGAAAAATCAACTGCATTGTAGAAAATTCAACAATTTGGGAGAAAATTCAGTTTTTTCAATTGAAAATTAATTTTTTGAAACGAAAACATAACTATTCGATTTTTGGTTAAAAACTTTTGTTCTTAATTCAACAATTCAACTATTTTGTTCAAAAATTATCTTACTCGTTAAAAATTTAAAAGTTGCGAAAGTTAAAAATAAATTTCTTGCTCAGTTACAATTTTTTTGAAAATGTGCATAAACATGTTTTTTTTTGGATTGAGTCATATGCACACATTTAAAAAAAAAGTTGAATATGTCGAAACTGAAATTTATTCACCTTGAACCAAAGAAACATTTTTTTATTTTTCGGAAAAAAAATGTTTGTCGTGAATTACGATTTTTGGGATTTCATATCTTTTTTTGCGATTTTCGAACGTTATAAACACCACGAAAAAAATGTTTTCCATGGATAAAAAATAATAACATGTTTCTTTGGTTCAAGGTGACTCAATTTCAGGTTCGAATCAATCGAAAAAACATTTTTTTGTATATTTTCCAAAAATTTTCAATAAGGCAAATTTTTTTTTTTAATTAAAAAAAATTGTTTAATTGTAAATTTAAGAAAGAGAACAGAAGATATTAACCGATTTCAATTGTTTTAAATTTAGATTGAAAGTATTAATTATAGTAAGGATGAAATGACAAATCTTGGAAAGAAATATTTATGAGAACGATGTCAAACATATCAAAATTGTGTATTTAACTAATGTTATTTTTTCCCGGACTTTTTTATTTCACTCTGGATGGGTTTCCAACGATCTAAGTATATCCAATTTTTAAAAATAAATCTTTAATACAGAAATCATTGAAAAATCATTAAAAGTTATTTAAAAATGTAACATTTCTTAAGAAAAGGTCGTTTGTTCTTTTCGACATATGAAAATAAATGTTTAATCTTTCCCCTATTTTCCCCTTTTTCGTGCGAAAACCACCCTATTTCCCCTTTTTTGAACTCCTTTTACGCTGCGATCCCTGTAATATCAAAGATCGCGATATCATAGTAGTATGGTAGATTTTATTGTTGTTGAAAATCTGAAAAAAAATTAGAAAATATTTTTTTTTTCACTAAATGGTAGTAATTTCTACGAATATCAATGTGAAAAGGTTGAAAAAATTATTACTATGTTAAAATTGGAAATTAATTTGAACTCAAATTTTATTACAAATTATTTTTTTAATATTGGTTCAAAAAATGATATGTCGAAAACAATGTATTATTCTACTAAAAAAAATTCTTCCAAATAATATAATATTCGAACCTAGGTGGCTTAATCAAGTACGATCCTAATCAATTTTAGTGTTATTAGAAATTAAAAATATCATAAGCAGAAAATTCCATAGTAGAAATAATGTAAAAAAAGTATTCTTTTTATATATAATTCTTCAGAATATTTTTTAATTCTGAAAACTTTGAACAAAACAAAAAAACAGTATTGAAGTATAAAGTAGAGTTATTCACTATGTTCATTTATAATAATTATATCAACTGATATTATGATAAAGGAGAAAACATTATAAAATAGTTTCCGATAATTTATTTAATTTTGTAAAATGTCAGTGCGCGGTCTGTCTTATAGATGGAGAAGCGAAAATCTGTTGTTTTACTGATAAGCAAGTTATAAGTCGTCCTTCTTTTTTAATTTGAAACGGACCGCCTAAAAAATGTTGCGGACCGAGCCTACACGTTTCTAGTTGAGCCACTAAACTTACTTACAATTTCAAATAGCAAGGCTAACAATCTCGCGCAGTGCTTATTGCAATGCGAAAAAGCAGATCGAACTCACTTGCAAAAGTCAAACTTACAATTCTTTGCTTACTATGAAAATTATTTATTCATACAGTTTACATGTTCAAATGTACTATTTCAAATAGTTATTGAAGCTACTTGTTCTAGTAATCTTTCTTTTTCCAATTTGAAGTAGTAATGCTGACTTTAGACTTTGTATATTTTGAGATCACTATCTCATTCAGTATCAAAAACTATTTGAATTGTTTCTTGTGCAATGCGAACAAGTAAACTTCAAGTTAACAATACATAAAAGTGAATCTAACTATCTACTTTTTTCCGTGTACGTTGGTACAGAACACATGAATTGACATTTTGCTGGTCCCTCTGATTTTCTGAAAATAACATTTTCCTACGGACAGAAACATACCGTAAGCTTGAAAATTATTGAATGTACATATTTCTTTCTTATGTCAGGGAAAAACTCTCTCTAGGAGGCAGCAAATTTATTCGATACTCATGAGGAAGCCAAATGCTCATAAAATGAACAAAAATAGATACACCCATAGTGAATATGGTACTTATATGGTCCATGGTACTTCGCAGCCTTATTTTGCCATATTTTGCTCTGTTGTGTTAATGGATGTTCAGAATGAACTTGATGAATTACAATAAATATTTGCGTTTTGCGGAAAATATGAATATGTTACTTTTTGTTGTCCGGGCAAATTTGAAGACTTGACCGTGAAAACCCGGGAAATAAACAGGGAATTTGAAATCGTCCGTCTTGGGGAAGGAAAACCAGTTATTGCGATGATTCCTGCATGTATTTAATACAATTTTGAACTATTTCACGTCTATCAAGATTTTGTATAGCTTTATTAATACGTTTGCAAAAATTATTATATATATTTGAGATTATCTAATGGACCTGGATTCTAATATAGATATTGGATTTTAAAATCTTGGATTGTAGATTTTATTATCTCAGATTATAAGGTTTAATAATCCAAGATATTATCCTGTAATATCTATTTCCTAATATCTATAGATTGTAGTTCTAATAATGTGGATCGCTGTCCCACAGTTAATAGTCCGAGATTATATCCGGTAACATATTTTTTATTACCGGGTATAATCCATTCTTCTCAGCGTAATCTTGTACTGGGCGTAGGAAACTGGGCTCAGTCGTTTAAACTCTGAAAAAGAAAAATAATTTGCATTTATAGATAACACTTACGCATGTCAGGGAGAAACAATTTATGAATTGTTACACATACGTAGCATGCTACTGGCAAACCAACATCACGCTTCCTCTCCCATTTCCGGGTTGACCTTTCAGTTAAGATGCGTCCTTCCAGTTGCATCCACTCCGAAAGTTTCTTTACTGCCAGATTGGGGAACGGAAGCAAAACCGTGGCCAACCATTTCCTTTTTTCGGAGTTTTGAAACGCCATTTGGCACAACTTTTTGACGCCACGTTGGATTTGCATGTGGTTTCTATCTAGAAGCTGAATAAGAAAATATCTCTATTATATATGTCATTAGATTTTATAAAACTTACTTCATACTTTATTTTATTCATGTACGTATGAAGGTTTTATTTTCACACTCACTCGAATTTCGGCCGTTTTCAACGCGAATTTCGTGGATCTCAATTTCTCTGTGTCCCGGTAGCAGAGGCACATCCACTGCACAAGCTTCTTCAGCTCGCTCGGCTTCAATGGGCCTGATAAAATAGCTTTTTTCCCAAACTTCGTCACGTCCCGAAGCCTCTCACGTCTTAGATCCTCGTCCGCTTTCCGGATGGGATGCAATCGGGACAGAAACTCCACCTACAAAAAAGAAGACGAAATGTAGTGAAAGAAGGTATGGATGGATGGATGATTTGATGGATTTGTCGTATCGATATATCATTATTCATTTGCTTACGTTATAGTACTCGTACGAGTAGGCCACCCCGTAATGTCCGTCGTGCGCTTGCCGCCCACGACCACATCATCTACGCCCATGGAGTTGGGATCCATCCCGTGCACCTTCAACAACTGGGCTTCCAGCATATTCACAAAGTTGACAAATTTATCGTCCGACACAGCATTCACAAGGGCCACTTGTACACAGTCCTTGTGAATTCTGTGCCGGACGATTGGAGCGAGAGTGGGGCAAGCTTCGAGCCGAGCACGTGCGAGGTATTGTACGGCGTCCAGTTCTGCTGGTAACTCGGTGTAGCACGCTACGCTGCTCTCATTGGCACTCATTGCTAGCGGCTTGCCATCTACGACGTACGCCCTGACCTCCTCCCAGTATTCCTAATTATAAAAAAACAATTAAACATGAGGGACATAAATTATTACAAACTTTTAAAACCTTCATAAGATTGGGGGTGCTGTTGAACTCGTGGTTTCAAGTTTTTACACTGAAAATAGAATGTATCCCATGTGGCACAAGAAACGCGAATATCGACAATCCGATTACGTTCTAAATATTTTTGATAAGTTTGGACCACCATATTGGATCCGCTATTTTTTATATTGAAAATCATGTTCGCCATATTCGATCCGCGATTTCGATTTTGAAATACAAATTCAGACTGGGATAGAGCGACGCGAAACATATTGACCCTGTAAATATCACGTGATTCGGAGGTGTTTTCCCTCGAAATCAGTTTTTGCCCTGGGAAACATTACTTTGATTTCATACACACCTGCTCGTCTTTTTCCGAATCTTTGAAGAGCTCTCGATACGTATGGAAATACACCTTCAAGTCCGCAGATTTTTCATCACTAAGAGCTTTCTTCTGTTTCTCTTCTTCACAGCGCTTTCGTTTTTCATCAATACTAGGCGACACCTCCAATTCCTCGATTGGCTGGCCTATCACAATTGGTTCCGGCACGCCCTTCACTCTCTTCGGACGGATTGGACACTTCAGCTTTCTGTGGGTATTCAAGCAGGTTCTTAGTCAGACTTTTTCTTTCAAATAATGTCTAGCATGTGGGATTCCAGTGATTTGTACAATGGGGAAATTAGAAATTTAGAACGGAAACTCATACGGAAAGGAAATATAGCGTCAATGTCCCATTTGCCGTTTTCTGCCACTATTTTGGATAGGGACGACCCAAAATTACAACTCCTCCCACTAGACTTTGATAGCATTAATTGCTTGCTAACAAAGCTGTCTGGGAAATTCTCTATGAATGGGAAATTTACCATATACAATACTTATTCCCGTTTGTACGTCGAGGAACTTCGTCCCGCTATACGATTGGCCGAATTGCCTGACAGTGCTCGGTACCAGTGACGTTCTTGGAAACTGGGCTTCCCCCCAAACCAGAACACCATATACGTTCTTCTTGGAGTTGAAGATTTCAAATCGTTGGACCCTCAAGTACAGCGCAATTTTATGAACACTGTAATTTTACAATCATTGATTGAAGCTGAGGGCGATGACCATAGCGGTCGATCTCGCTCTTCCCATGTCAACTTCCGAGACATGTACGACCCTGGTATGAAACTGCACGTCGAACCGAGACTTTGGGATTCCTTTGCAAGTCTGGTCGACGAGAAGAAGGAACTGTTTAGAAGCACTGTCAGCGGTTTGAGGCACATATGCTTCATGGTCCATGAGAATGGTCTCCGCTACCCTTTAAGACTACTAAAGGCAAATGTGAGTTCTAATTACATGTCTGAGGCGAAATTTGAAACCATCGTAGTTGATATAGCATACGAAATTAAACTTGATCCAGAGACGGTTAAATTTCCCTATCACCTATGCTTGCATCAGGACGAGCTTACCAAACGTGGAAAATATGTGAGCACGTTCCAAAAGTGCGACCTCACTTGTTTGGGCACTATTTCGATGCGGAGGAAAAAGCTGACCTTCCGTTGAAGAAAATTTTCCGTCAGCTTGCAACTCGTGAGCAAAATTTCGCCACACAGCTGAAGGCCCACATAGCTGTGCACAAGAAGGGTACGAGCATACGGTTCGAGACCAGCCACTATTTCACCAGTCCTCAGGAGGTTTTAAATTGGATCTCCAGAGAAGATTTTGCTTCCAGCTGGACAAAAGCGATGCAGGACTTGGTTTTTGGCCCTCGAGAATCTGTGACTCGTGACTCTATGCTCGTCATGCTGGGCGGTGTAGATAATTCTTATTGGGATTATCTTGAAAAGCGAATGATCAATTCAGCGGAACAGTTGGTTTCCGATATCCAATCTCCCGTTCAGACTGTGTTACCCTCCAGGAATACCTTGCGAAAATGTTTTACAAGAGCTTGGTTTTTCGCCACTACTATGTCTTTCCTGCGGCAGACCAATATACTGCGTTGTCCATGTTTAGGGACCCACAATCAAAAAAATTGAAAACTTTTGAGGAAATGTCCGAACATCTGACAATAAAGTCTTTTTTGAAGGAAGATAAGAAATTGCGTTACGTGCAACGAGGAAATATTCCTGCAGTAGCGCTGGAAGTGTTGTATTTTCTCTGTGACAAAGAAGCGGACGGTGGGTACTTGTTTCGCGAAGACGAACCCAATTGTCAAGTGTCGAAACTGTTGGTGCTAGCCTTCGCGTTGTACTACGGTTTCTGGCGTGCAGTCCCTGGCACAAGGCTCACAAATGTTGACGCTTTTTTCCCCGATCTCCTTAAGAGATCTTTTGTGGACCAACGCGTTCATTATCTGAGAATCAGGAATTCAGGGAAAAGCAACGTAGTCTATCCTACTCCCGTCAAAACAGTGGATGAGGTGGTCAAGACCATTACTTCTCCAACCACTGTGGCGGGACAGACGTTGCGAATTGCTCTTCTTCCGACGGAAATCAGTTCTCAAGTCATTCATCAGTTGACTAACTATATTGCCACACACTGCGAGGTTTGGCCATGCATTTTCTTTGATCCAGACAAAGGTAGCCAGTTTTACCCTGTTCACCCTAATTTTCAGAGGCTTTGTTATATCTCGAAATGTCTATATTTAAATTGATTTCATTATTGCCTTCTCTCTTTATGTATCACATCTCCATGAATTAACTTTTTATTTGCCCCACAATCTGTCAATTTCCGCGAAATCTATGATGATATGTTAAAAATTTCTAAGAAACTTGAGTTTCACATCAAGTAAAAACCATAAAGTAGAAAAAAGACTTATCCTTCTGCTGTTATTTCCTATATTTCATTGTGAAATGGAAAAATGTATTCCGTTATAAATCTTATATGAAATCCATCAGCACAACACCAATTTCGATTGTCGTAATCACCATAAAAATGTTAATAGATAATAAAAACTTTCCAAAGATATTTTTTATAAAATTTGAAAAAATTGTTGATTTTGAATTAAATCCATATTCCGAAATTTCAATGGAATTTTGTTTGAAAATTCAGAAAAGTTTATTAAAATGTATTTAGTTTTCATTTAGTGCAATTTTAAAGTTACACATTAACTTCACTTTACAATCTAACTGAATTTTTGGTAATTTTTTATTTTGCACAGACTTTTTCTTAAAAAAAAAAAAAATTTTGTTATTTTGATTCTTCAAGATTTCGTCTAGAGCGACTGAACCATACCGGGTCACCCTGAGTACTGAATTCATTTTTTAAAAAAAGGAAAAGAAATAGACGAACGAAAACTCCCTTTGAAATTGACAGATTTTTGGTTGTACGCATTTTCCAAGAACTCAAGTACAGTGTCCTTCCTATACACGAGACTGTCAACGATCGTAAAAACCACATGTTGGAGAAATTCTTTAGAACCTGAACTTTAAAATTTTTTCCCAATTTTGAAAAAGCAATTAAACCAGTGCCATAGTACCCAATAAATCAATCGATTCACGTGTTTCCAATGTATAAGTCGCGTTTGCATTTTTGTAATTTTTTAGATTTTTTCCGAAAATTTTATTAAAGATTTCTGAAATATCAAGGATACTTTATACAACACCAAAACGTTCCTGATTAATTATAATCTTATTAGTAACAATTAATTAAAATTAAAAGATATTAATGAAAAAATATTTTTCTTTATAAAGTTCTATTCATTAAGAACAAATAAGATTTTGAATTTTCATTATTTTTTAATTAATCAAAAGCATAATATCGACGTATTTTTGTATACACCAGCATACGTATTCAATGAAACTTATTAAAGTATTCTATTGAATCTTCCTTAGACAACCATTATTGCAGGTGTTCAGGGTTTCATGCTATCATTTATCGAAAGTCTTTGATTTGAATAAGTAATACATGAATATCCCTCTGGCAACCTTACTTTTGGTAAGTACCAGGATGTCATAATATCACTTTTTATTTTTAATTGTTTTTAATCCTAAGAAATTAAATTTTCATTAAACTTTTGTAAGTGCACAAAATTACACAACAGAAGCTTGTTAGGTGAAAAAATATCTCCTTATAAATTAAATTTTATTTTATAATAATCGGACTCGGAAAGGACAAAGGTGATAGGAAAAAACGATCACTGTGCCTGGATCAAAAATTTGAGACTTTAAT
>CAKNYM010046838.1:32942-82587 GCA_932195095.1 Andricus curvator | reverse complement strand
CAGCATGTATTCCTTAATAAAGAAGCATGATAGCAATTCCGTTAAACGATGTCCCTTCCTCCCATATAAAAGCAACAAAAACACGTTCTAAAATTCCTTGCAGATAAACGACATAATGGCGGAATTTGGAGAAGAATGGCGCAATAAAAATTGAACTATCTCCACCCAAGCAAACCTATCAACAGACACAACCTTTCTCGTAGTAGTCGAAGAGGAAAACGTAAGAAGACCGCCACCTACAGGTAACCCGAAACGTTCTAAGAACAAAGGCACCCCAAAGAATAACTACCCCGAATCAGAGCTCAGATGGATGCGGCGCATGAAGAACACACTAGGGTACCCATTCTTACCCCAATGCCTAGCCAATCCAAATACAGGAAGCAACCGAATTGACCCATTAGGACCTAGCAAATCGGGCGTCTCTAAACCGAACACTAATAATCAGCAAAGGAACGGTAAAACAACCACTACCACTCCCAAAAAATCATCCGCGAACACACTAGAAACTGGCCCATCAGGAAACATTAAGATCCGAGTAAACAACCTCAGAGAAGCTATTCAAATAGCTAAAAAGACAGAAATCAAAAGAAAGATGAAGAGCGAAAGAAAATCTACAATTGGGCAAACCAGAACTGGTCAGCGTTGCTTCCGGAGGGGAACAGAAATAAAAACTGGAAAGGAAAAGCAGATTCAAAAACCAGAATCAAAGGCAACAACCAGCCTTACCAACAACGATCAAAAAATAAAACACACAACGAGCCACAAAACACAAGGCAAGAACAACCAAAAAACAATATAGAGACAGAAAGTCTGATGTACACGTTATACTCCAGCGATGAGGAGTAAACAACCAACAGCAAAAAATTTAACACAACCATCCTTTTTCATTTTCTCTCCGTCACCTTCCTACAGTAGAAGAGAAAATTCATAGCTTAAAAGTAGTCAAAGAGAATGCAAACTCGAAGAACAAAAGGGAAATCACAACAGTCAATTTCCAAACGATATTTCACCAGCACGTGATATTTTTTTTTTTTCTTAAGTTTTCTTTTTTTTTTTGAACGGAATGTCATCTAGCTCGCTTCCAAATTAGTTAGCGGGGGGCAGGTGATACGTTCGGCTCTCTTTCTCCTTATCCTATTACTTTTACCCCTCCCTTAATTTTGTTTGTTACTTATTTTATTTTTCAGTTTTATTTTCTTGGGTATCAAAAAAAAGGGGGGGCAGATGAGGCACTCTGACTGCCTCAGATAACATACCGCACAACGGTAAAATATCGGCATGCAATTACCGACAGGATAGTAAGCGAAAATCCTAACAGTCTTTAATCGCTAACCGCAATTCAAGAAAGGCGCAAGAAACGGCTGGTAGCCATAAGTCATAAGTTTCACATTCGGTTTGGTGTATTCGATTTGCTTCCATTATCGAATTGGACCTTCAAATTCAATTCTGCAATGCATTAAGCTCTATTCGGCCGAGTTTATTTTATGAAATAAAGAGAAATTATAAGTTTTTCAGGATAGCAATGAGTATAATTATGAAAAATAAGGTTGCCCAAATACATTCGTGCGATTTGGGCAAGCGATATTAATTATTTAACTGAACGGAGTGATATTAACCAAACTTTGACTCCAATTCGGCAGTACACATGATTTGACAGACTCAATTCTGCAAGGTGCAGGGCGATGGACGCGGTGGGTTACTGGTAACTTCATTGCCGACAGTTGGTGTTGAATTTTTTTTACTATTTAAAAATGTTTACAAAGAACCCCGCATACAATACATGGGAAAAAACATTCGGTCAAATTGGACGAAACTGTGAGAAATGATAGATCTTGAGGTCCTGATTAAAAGTTCTTATAGCCACAACCACCCAAAATGAATTGCTGAGGAGCTAGAGGTCGTTCAATGTCAAAAATATTCCAAAATTGAATACATTATTTGTGAATATATCAAACGGTATCGAAGTTAACCAATAATATGTATATACATGAGTTATATGAGTAATATATATATGTATGTGTATATATAAATAAATGTGTGTGTGTGTGTGTATGAGTCACTTAGTCTAAAATTTACTAGCTTACCAGGTCTATAATTCACTAGAATTAAAAGCTACTGTTAAACTTCTTCACTATGTTTACAGTTTACTATTTTTTTTAACTTCACTACTTTCTTTCTCTCTCGCTTACTATCTGCTTACTTTTGAACACTTAATAAGATTGTAAGAATAAGTACATTACTTACTTATGTTGATAATTATCACTTCACTGTCGTGAATGAACTGTTTGCACTTTGCTGAAACCCTGCTTATATAGGTCGCAAAGCCACTCTATTCACCTCAGTAAAAATTTCTAGATATGAAATCTCAAAGGGAACAGTCCGTATGCGTCGAACTTTCTAGAAACATTAATGGAATTTTCTAGCAGAATCTTCAGAAATCACATCCCTTATCGACATTTCTAAAAGTTTTGATCAAGAGAATCTCGGAGGTCAAATGCCTCTAACCTTCAAGAAGCTTCAATAGATTTTTCTAGCAGAATCGTTAGAGATTCACACTAATTTCAATGTTTCTATAGAAGGTTTGATCAAGAAAATCTCGAAGGCAATAACCTTACATGCTTCGAAATTCCGGAAACTTCTGTAGATCTTTCTAGCAGAATCCTTACCGATCGCATTTTGTCTAAAAGAATGTCGAATATTTCGCATGTGTTGAACCTTCTAGAATCTAGGTAGAGTAGGGTTACTGGCCTATGAAAGCACGGTCACATATCGGTGGCTTCAGTCTACCGTTGGATACGCACAGTGTCAAGTTAGTCATCTGATGAAAGTAAAATTTCTGGTGAAAAGAAAAAAGAAAAAAAAATGCCTTTGGAGAAGACAGATCTCAAAATTATTAACGCAGTTAGTCGTATGGATTGGGTCTTGCCCACGAAGCCATTCCCTGACCTTACTCCAAAAAAGAAGTATGCCATTACCAAGATTCACAAAGTTCACACGAATTATGGCACAAGAATTTTGGCTGAGCTGGAAAACCAATTTGGAGTCTTCTTACCCAGTCGAATCATAAAGATCTTTGAGGATGTACACTATGAGGATACATTTGCATAAGAAGGTGGAAGAAGCTGCGAACACAAAAAAACTCTACTTGTACTACATTGGTGGACCTTACAATAATTTTGATTTCAAATATGTAGAATAAGTGATACTTTCTCTGTAAATTCTAGCGATTCTAAGAAGTTTGATATAATAAACAGTTATTATGAAGAATAAATCTTATGTAATTAATTTATAATTCATAATTTAAGATAAAATTTCTATTCCTATGATTTAGATTAGATTTGATTTATAATTAAGAAATAGTTAAATTCAAATTTCGCGCACTTTCCGCGTTGCCCGAAATGTATGTAAGACGAACTTTTTTCACAAAAGAATTTCCTTTCTTCCAGCGCTGGATATTTTCAAACATCGTTGGGTTGCATTCAAAATTTAAAATATTGCTCGCTATTGTTCTTTTCATCGCTCGACTTCTACAAACGCCGTTGGGTTGAATTCAAATTTCGCTCTGTTGACACTCATTCAATTCAGCTGGGACTCTCTTAAATAAATTAAGTTGATTGATTAGATGAAATTTATGAATATATGAGGACTATTCCCCTTCCAAATTTTCTCTATTGTTTAATTTTTAATAAGTTGTATTCTTTAATCCTGGTGATCCTGGTGAACTAACTTTAAATTTCTAATATTTACTACGTGTGAAAATACTACTGCGCATCCATATGTGTCATACAAGCCTATATAACATTTACAAATCTACTGTGCATCCATAAGTATTGTAGAAGTCCACTTTGCAGCCTTGTGCACCACCAAACAGTACTGCGCATTCAAATTGATGGGTCCTAAAAGAAACTGCGCAACTTGCGGCGGCGGATAGAAAATACGTGTCTGGCGCGCTCCATACTAAGTATATATAAATTTCTACATACTTTAGAGCGCGCCAGATACGTATTTTCTATCGGCCGCCACGAATTGCGTAGTTTCTTTTAGGACCCATCGATATGTACCTTATAAGTCTACTGCGCATCCATGTACTCTATATACATATGACTACATCTTTTGGTGATTATATAGTGGCTTTGGAACAAATTCAAGAAACTCAGAAATATTATCCATGTGTACTACAAGAAACAACGTTCGCTGTTCTCTGTGAAGTCAGTCTTTATATCGACCGGTACCTTCTGGAACAGAGTCTTATGCCGTTTCAACACACAAAGGATGTCATCATTGAAACCATAGCTGAAGGTGTTTGGCGCAATATGAAATCACCTTGTGTGAAAAGTGTAAAATCTTATATACAAAAAAATTATGCAAGTTTAAAAAATAAGGCAATGAAAAAACTTATATTTACGAATCTCATGCGATTTGAAATTCTGTTTCTTGAAATGATTACTTTTTACAATCAAAATGTGTTTGAAGAAGTGATTGAGAAATTACCAGAACTCAGATGTGTGAATGGTACCTTTGTACATTAACATTTGTCATGTATTTTATTAGTATGAGAATCTGAATAAAAATATAATTTAAACGAAATTCACCTTTTTTCATTTACTAGATCAAGGGGTAGGTAGATGTGTAAGTAAAAGAAGATATATGTTTGAGAATAATCAACTTTCTTCAGAAAAACCTTAATATTAATACAAGGATACTTACAAACTAGACTTATCTATTCAACTATTGTGAGAGTCGTCAAAACCTAACCATTTTACAAACAGCTCATTTCCACGTTTTTTCAATACTTTTTCCACAAGATAAATGTCTGGATGTCTAACTCTGCCAAGTTCTTGTTCATAAAAACTACCTGCAATAGCTTTATCTTGATAATCTTTAAGCATATACCACACTGGTTCAGTATTCTTAACATGACTTATGGTAAATATTTCAGTTGTCCAATTCGGTGTGCAGCCTTTCTCAAAAACATGCTTAAATTTACTTATACGTACTTTATCTCCAACTTAAAATTTAGCTTTCTTAACTGCTTGTTTCACATTGAAATTTTTGTATACATTAAATAACAATTTTTTCTCATTTTGCTTATCAACATCTTTTGGTTTCATTCTAATAGCCTGATGTTTGGTATCGTTGTAAGACAAAATTAAATCTTTCAAAATATCTGTCCACTTATAATTACCCTGAAAATGTCGAGTACAAATTTATCTCATATCGCTTCATAAGATTTTCAAAATGCGAGTTGTAAAATTCTTTACCTCTATCAACATGTAAATTTTTTGGTACGCGTCCTTTATCAAGTACAGATTCCATGACCTCAACTACATCTTCACCCTTCTTGTATTTAACGGGAACAGCTCAAGCAAATTTTGAAAATATGTCAATTACATTTAAGATGTACTTGTATCCTTTGTTGACTCTCTCGTATGGCTGCATTTCAACAAGATCAGCTTGCCAGGTCTCATCAATTCCACGGATGTCAAAATGTCGACGTTGGTAATTTCTTCTACATAGCTGGCTTGTGCAGCTCCTTCGCCAACTGCTGCTTCTCAACGTCCATTATATTATACTACCTCAGTTCGCAAGGAAGCTATAACATCGTAGATAGTCTGAAGTTCATGCTGTATCATATGTTGTACCATATTCAGATTAACAGCATCATTCTGCTCTTCAGCATCGGCCACTTTACACAGCCTTTTATTATTCATATCATAATGTCCTTCAAATGTGACTTTGAAGCCAATTCCAGGAGGACCACGACTTGTACTCTCTGCTCGCATGGAATGACGTCCGAATACATCGATGCTCATCTTTTAAATGATGAAAATCTTGGCAAAACACTCATTAATATATAATTCCAGCTTCTCGCAACTCTTCAATAATTGATATAATTTCGTTGGGGTGACTCCAGCTGCTTGAGACGCTAGCAGTAAACGTAATCGATCTACCAATTCATTCGGGTCATCCCAGTAAATGTAATCCATTAGACTACCGTCTCTAGCAATTATGTGTTGTGGGATCATATCTTCACCTGATAATGATTTTCGGTTTTTACTTCGTCTATGTGTATTTTTTGATGGAGATGTGGGAACTAATTTCTTTATAAAGTCTTTATATTTGAAGGCTTTACTGTCACGAATTTCACCATCCGGTTTATAATGTTTCTTATAAGCGTTTGTTGCAATGATAATTTGTCTATAATTTTCAAGATCACTGGGAGTTATAGAGGACTCTTCGGGAACTTTTTTAAATAAAAGTTCAAGCAAGCCTTTACTTTTGGGAAAATTCAAATTACCCACATGAATATAGTTCTGACTGAAATTTATCGGAGAATCTCCAATCATTAATCTATCTTTCGTTAATTCTCTCACTCCATACACATTATCGAGTTATCTGCTTCTTTCACCTAACAATATGAGATACTTGTTTGCATCATCATCAACAATCCATGAAGATGTAGGTGTTTCTGAGTTATTTTCCGCTTCACTACGAGTTGATGACTCTAAGTTACTGGGATCTTCAGTCTCGTCTGCTTCTTCCTAATCATCATCGTTAATCGATTTATATGACAAATCATCATCAATACCTTCTTCTACTTTACTCTTTGCTTTCTCTTCTTCTTCTTTCCTTTTAATTGGCTCAATTTTTTTTATATTCTTGAGACCACCAACAATTTTCTCGAGTGGATTAACAATGGGCTTAAAAGTGTCACTTAATGTTCGCTCAACTGTTTCTTTGCCCAACTTTATTAACCTATGCTTTCGTCGAATTGATTCACTAGCTCTAGCAATCTGACGTAAAATATTTTTTTGCTTTTGAAAATTCGCCTCACGTGAAGACATGTTGATACATCAACGTCTATGGTGCGACTGTTTCTGTATTGATCACCACATATGTATATATATATATATATATATATATATATATTACTTTTCCAGATTTATGAAACAGTCAAAACCTTTCCTATATTTACCTTGGTTAAGATTCCTATCCTTGTCAATTACAACGAATCCATACTTATAATTATTCCATCAAGCTAAACACATATGTTTAAATTTTGAATTAGGCATATCAGTATTCACATGATCATCATAAATATGCTTTAGATTCATTTCATCTTGTTTGAATAACACAAGTAAATTAACATTATCGCGTACAAGATGTTTAGGAATATGGGCATATGTCTGACTCAAGTAAAAACAGTCGACATCCTTGTGTCTACCCATAGAAAAAATGCCCTTATATTATCCTGTTTCTCGCAAGCCACATCATCAAATACAATGACTGAATTTGGTTTTGCTTCACTTGGCATTATAACCTCTTCATGCTCATTGAAAGGATAGTTTTGAGTATATGTAAATATTTTCGAATCTTAGTCCATTTGGATGTATCAGTAGAGCCAGCAAAGCATTTGTCTTTCCACAGTTGGAAGGTCCACAAAATATTGATCTTACACTGTTTGGTAGCAAATGTCCATGTCTTTTTTTTTCTCTATTCTCTTTTTGAACAAGCGAATCAAAATTCTGGATAGGTCGTTTCATACGTTGTGCTTCAAACTGCATCTTGACAAAGACTGACTAAAAAACCTATAAATATTCTTGTTATATAGATTGTCCCTTCAGTCTGAATGTATCCCTTGCATAGATATGATCGTTCACGGAGGCAAAAGAGTTAGTCGTAAGCGAACCGTGAAGCAGGCAAGACGTGGAAGAGGTTTGCTCAACAGAATCATCAACAATTTGCCGTTTGAGTTGCACTTGCCGGGTTACTAGTACTATGGGCCTGGTACTAAATTAGCCAAACGATTAGCACGAGGTGATCCTGGAATCAATCCACTGGACGCAGCTTGCAAAGAGCACGATATAGCCTACTCACAGAATAGAGAAAATATAGAGACCAGAAACTCAGCTGATAGTGTATTAGCTGAAAAGGCTTGGAAACTTGTTTTGGCTCCGGACGCAGGCATAGGTGAAAAGGCGGCTGCTTGGGGAATAACAAATGCAATGAAGATGAAATCAAAATTGGGGATGGGTCTCAGGAATAAAAAACCTACCACTACACTGAGAAAAATTGTCGCTGCAGCTAAAAAGTCCATGATTTCAAGTAATAATGCGTAAACTGCCATTAAATCTGCACTCAGAGGCGCACGCGCAGCTGTCATGAAAGCTGGCGGAAGAAGAAATGTGAATAAACCTCGTATTCTACCTGTACCGGCCAAAGTAGGAGGGATTTACCCATTCTCATACCCGATTTCGCGGGTCTCAGTGCTGCCGGGGCGCTAGCTGGTGGAGCTGCAGGAATAGCTAAAGCTGTGAATGATGCGAATTCGGCAAAACAACAACTTTCAGAGAATAAACGGTATAATGAAGCGATGGAAGCCATTTCTTTAGAAAAAGGTCTTTACTTGAAGCCATATAGGCAAGGACTAGGGCTTCATCTAAAACCATATAATCAAGGAGCAGGACTTGAACGCAAGTCAAAAAACTCAAAGTGAAGCTACCTCATAGGGCGTAACATGAATGTGCTATTGTTAATCTTGATGATAAAAAAGGACCAGGAACACATTAGTGTGCTTATAAAAAGATTGACGGTAGAATAATGTATTTCGATAGCTTCGGTAATCTTCGGCCACCTACGGATCTCTTCAAGTATTTCGGTGTTGGTAGCATAAAGTATAATCACGAGAGATATCAAAATTACGATACATTCGTGTGTGGACATTTATGTATACAATTTCTATGCAATCAATTAAAATCTAAAAGTACGTTTAATCTATATAAGTGCTGATATTTGCAATATCAAGTCAGTTGAACGCTAGCTGTCATCATGGATGATTCATTGACACTAACATTACCGGGAACTTCTCCAATCCTGGAAACTCACTATTTTCCACCGATTGAGTTGTCTCCTTATACAAATTACGCACTTGGACTGGTTGAATTTCTAACTTTCAATTCGATACCCAATGTAGACATTGGCCAAAATAAAGTTTATGTGGGTAATGAAATAATTGAAATACCTACAGGAAGTTATGAAATAAGTGATATAAAGCGCTATTTACAGAATGCTTTAGTAAAAAAGCGCATTGAAATGCATGTTAAACCAAACAATAATACTTTAAGAAGTGAAATTTATTGCAGTCACGATATAAATTTTGAGCCTAAAGATTCTATCGGTCGTTTGCTGGGTCAAAAACGTTTTTAAAACAAATGAAATAGCTTGTTATTTAAACTTTTTTTTAAGAGTATAATTAGGAATTTCATAGAATTACCAAAATCGAATTAACACTTCGGATATTTTCTAATTACAGAAAAGAATCAAGGCAAAGCATAATGAAGAGAAGCCCCCATTTTAAAGGAATAAAGATGAATATCTTTTTTTTCAAGCGACCTTATTTTCTTTTTTTACATTTTTTATTGTATTTAATTTGGTTCACTCAGAAATAAACTAGTTTGTAACTTAAAAAAAATAATAAAATATTTACTTTATATTAATTTTTACTTTTTTTTACTTGGAATGGAAGCTTCTAATGTGTCCCCTAAGGGTTTACATTTTTCTTGTATCTCTTCCCTATTCCTTTAAAAAAACGCCACACACTTTCTTGGTGGTGGGAGGGGGACCTACAGTTTAAGGTGGATTCCAAACCACCAAGAGCAACAGCTTTATGTACTTAGAGAACCTTTTTCTCTAGAGGTACCGGTCCCACGACTCTCCGGAGATGAACAACTCCCCTGCTAGGCTAGTGTTCACCGCATCGGCCACCGAGGCTGTTCCAGAGTGCGAGGCGGGAATCGAACCCGCAAGCCGACGAAGTGGGTCCAAAGCCTACGCCTTAACCCCCACGACCATCGTCCCATTTCTACTTTTTTTACTTTACTTTATATTAATATTATAGAAAATATTTCTATTTAAATTTTACATGTGTGAATCCACGTGCAAAGTTCCACCCAAATAACTTGTTCAACATATGTGCAATCCTTTCAAAATCGACGCGGAATTATACGTGTAAAATGCCACTTGTAAATAACCCGTCTCAAGTATATTTCCTCTGAAAATCTACGTGGAACTAGACGTTCAATTCCACGTGTTAGTTAACACTTGTGAATAACCCGTAACAAGTATATTTCCTCTGAAATCACACGTGTAAATCTACGTGAAAAATTCCACTTGTGAATAACTGGTTTCAAGTATATTCCCTCTGAAAATTCACGTGGAATTATACGTGTAAATCCACGTGCAAAACTACTCTTGCGAATAACTCATTCCACGTATTTTTCATTTGAAAATCCACGTGGAATTACACGTGCAAATCCACGTGTAAATTTCCACTAAAATGCCTAAAATAACCGGTTTAAGGTATATTTCCTCTCAAAATACACGTGTGAATCCACGTGTAAAATTATAGTTGTGAATAGCCCGTTTCAAGTATATTTCCACTGAAAAATATACGTGGAATAACACGTGTAAATCCATGTGTAAAACTCTTGTTAATAACTTATTCGACATATTTCCTCTTAAAATCTACGTGGAATTACACGTGTCAGATAACACTTGTGAATAATCGGTCGACGTAATACATCTGAAATCACACGTGTAAATCCACGTGTAAAATGCCACTTGTGAAAAACCCGTTTCAAGTTAATTTCCTCTGAATATCCACATTGAATTGGATGTGTAAATCCTTGTGTAAAATTCCACTTGTGAATAAGTCGTTCAACATACGTATTCCTTAAAAAATTTATGTGGAATTACACGTGTAAAATACTAAAATGTGTCTTGAAATCTCGTTAAAAATTTCTTGCGAATCAAAGTAGACATGTGGTTATTTTCAGTGGGGCTTCCGTTTCCGGCATACAAGTGTTAGGTAGCGGTTATTGAATGGTGCTGATTGAAGGAAGGAGTGGAAGAAGTGCTAAAAAGGATAGACGCCAAGGTAAAGATAAAGGAACTGCGAAGTGTAGGGAAGGAAACGCGAACAGGAGAGAAAATGGTACTAGTGAAACTGAAGAAATGAGAACATAAGAGGGAAATGTTGAGAAACAAGATGGCGTTATATGGAAGCTCGGAGAGAATAGAGAAAGATTTGACATGGGTAGAAAGGAATATGCAGTATAAGTTAAGGAAGATAGAGGAAGAGGACAGAAGCAAGGGAAAAAGAACGTGTGTTAAGTATAGCAAAATACAGATAGAAGATGTATGGTGCGATTGGGACGAATAAAGGGAAGAGTTAGTAAGAAATGAGGTGCCGGGCAACTAAGAGAGAAAGAAACGGGAGAAAGGAAAATGAGAAATAGTAAGAAACAAAAAGGGAGGAGAAACGAAAGTAGGGAAGAATGGAGCATATGTTACTGGAATGCAGCAGGCTCCGAGAGAAAGGATAGGGATCTTATGAGAAATTTGGCGCAATCCCTGGCGGACCGGCCGAACGCAGGCGTTACGCTGCAGCGTTACGGTAAAGTAATGGTAAAGTAATGGTAAAGTAATATGGCATTACAACTAATAAAAGAAACAAAATAAATATGTAAATTGTTTCTTTTATTAGTGGTAATGCCATATTACTTTACCATTATTTTACCATTACTTTACCGTTACGCTGCAGCGTAACGCCTGCGTTCGGCCGGTCCGCCAGGGATGGGATGTAGTAGTAATGATAGAGACGTGGCTAGATGAAAAGGGATGGGAAAGAGAAAGGGAAAGTTTACTAAGAGATTACAAATGGCACGTTCAAAATGCAAAGAGGAAGAATGAAAAGGCAGATCAATAGGAGGAATGGTGATGGGGGTAAGAAACGAATATATAACAAAGAAGGATAAAAAAGATATGAAAGATAGAAAAGGAGACTTATTCGTGGACATAAAGGCTGCGTTCGGCTCCTTGGACTGAGTCGTAATAGAAAAAGTTATGTTGAAAAGGGATATACGAGAGGGCTTAATAAAGAGAGTATCGGAAATTTTCAGAGAAGCAAAAAGCAGGGTAAAGGTAAGAGAGCAAGTAGGAGATAGTTTCTGGTTATTGAGATGAGTAAGGCAAGGTTGTCCTCTGAGCCTACTTTTATTTGATATATTAATCTCAGACTTAGAAGAAGAAATAAAGAGAAAAGGATGGGGAGGAGTTAGAATGGGAGAGGAAAAGATATATACACTGGCATACGCAGACGATATTGTGCTGATGGCAGAGGATGAAGAAGAGATGGCGGGCTTGATTACAGGATTGGAGAAATACTCGTATGGTAAAAAGTTGAATTTAAATGTAGAAAAGACAAAGATAATGAGGCTTAGAAAAGGAGGGGGAAGAAAAAAATAATGGACTGGGACATGGAAGGGAGTAAAGTTAGAAGAAGTAAAGGAGTTTAAATATTTGGGATATACCTCGCAAACAAATGGAGATCATAGAGCTCATATAAGATAAAGGATAAAAAATGCGGCAAGGGTAACGAAACAGATATGGGGATGGAAGGAAAAGAAAGAGATGGAGTGTTTACCAGAAAGGTATATAAGGTCGTCGCAAGGTTTAGACTGGAGGAGGCCTGGGTATATGGTGAGAGAAGCAACGTGAAGGGATACATTTAGTACTAGAGCGTGAAAGAGGGCATAACAATTTGAGACGAAGTTAGGAAGGGAAAGGGAGGGGAGCTAGCGAAAAATGGTTTGAAGGAGGTAAAAGAAAGGAGAGGGAGGGCGATAGAACTAACAAAATGGGAAGGAGAAAGAAGGGAGGTTTTTAGTGCCAGAGATATAGGAGAGGAGAATGGAGTAAGCTAGGATGAAATGGAGAGATGGGGCAGGGAAAGACAATTATTGAAGAGATGGGGATTAACTAAGGAATCAAAATATAATAAATGGTATAAGATGATAAATAAGGGAGAAGTACAAAAGTGTTTAGAAAAGGGATGAGGAGAGAGAAGATGGACGAGAATGGCAAAATTTAGATTGGCAAACAAGGTAAGGGAGGGGATGTATTGGAAAAAGAAAGAGAAAGGAAAGTGCAGAATATGTGAATGGGAGGAGAAAACATGGGAGCATGTATGGGAAGGATGTAGGAGAAGAATGGAAATTGAAGGAATCTTGCGAAAGAATGTGATAAAAGATGAGATAGAAGAGAAGTGAAAGATCGAAAACTAGCTCTCTCGTTTTGGATCACTCGCTCACTCGTTCCATAATAAAATTGCGCTATACTTAATATAGAAGTAAGGATCTAGATATAAGAAACAATGTAAATATTTGTAAATAGTAAGAATAAGATAATATAAAATTTGTAGATGGTCTGGTAAGAAACGGAGGTCATGTAAACTAGGGACCATGCATGAATTAGGTAATCTTCTTGGAGAGGGGGTGGAGGGGGTCAACGATTTTTCTATTCTGTCTTACATGGGGGCTACGTGGTCGAAAACATTTCTCACGTAAGATTTTTTCAAGCCAAAGATATGTGAGCTATTCAGGGCCTAGTTACATTGCCATCAGAAGTGGCATAGATGACTCGTCAACTCCAGCTACTCACGCAATCGATTTCAAAAGTTTACTGAATCTCAAAGAATTTGGCGTAATTTGAAAAGTTTTCGATCCCGTAAAACCAATTAAAATTGTATCTGCTGATGGAGGACCGATGAAAATCTTAGATAGGAAAATATTTGTTCTGCCCAAAAATTTGTAATGAATTTTTAATATACTTTGTACTGGTCTTAATAATTATTTCGATCCCTATGAAACCGTAACATTTTCTTTTAATGGTAAATAAATATCCGAAGGTTATTGCACATGCGACTCAACACTTCAAAGAACTTGATCTGTATCCAATATTTGTCACCACCAATGCACCTGGTCGCAGTGCGTCATGTGCGTGGATCACAATATTTTTTGCAGGTGAGTTATTGATAGAATAATTATGTATCTCTGTTTATTAATATTGAAATAAAGCAATAAAATTGATTCGATTCAATTAATAATACTATTAATTCATATGATAATCTTAATTGATACGCATATTATATTAATACTCTTTATTACAGATCTCAAAATGCAGCAAAGTTGAATGTTGTAGGCCCCTGAGAAGTAACCTACGCACTGTTCTACCAACTGGATTCTTTCCTCGTTCCTGTCGTATGGTACAAAGTGATGATGGATCAGTAATAGCTGTAAACCCTAGTGACGAAAATGAGGATGCAAAATTCCTGCCTCTCTTTACTAGGTTAGGTCTTCTCATCCCGAAAATTCCTGGCCTTGATGCATACGTAGAAATTCCATATGACTACTATTGTCCAACAGTGCAGCCTTAACTAAGTAGCAGGGCATGTTCAACATATGGGCAATATTTTGCCACCAAAAAGCGAGTCTCATCACAAATGAAGGCTCTTAACCTTTCTGCAAGCGCTTCGAGGGCAATGAAGCTTGCACGTATAGAGGCTCAGCGCGATGAAGAACATTTGTGTGTCTTACACGATGAGAAAACAGGAGCAGAAGATGTAGAATGGGTAGAAAAAATTGAGCTGAACATTGCATTCAGGACCAGATCATCTAAACACTCGACGCAGTCTCTTCCAGTTCTAAAGTCACCATATTACCATTAAAATGGCATTACTTGCGTTTAATACCACCAAAGCTTTGTAATAATGAATGGTCTTTGTGCGAACGAAACCGGTGTACTCATTTAATTTTGTAATAAATTCACCAAAAAAATTTATTCGGAAAAAATTACGTTATTGAATCCTTTTCGAGACCATAAAATAAAACATTTTTAATCCATTTTAAATTTGCACATTTCGCTGTTCTTATTTACTCTTTTTCGAATAATAATGTCGTTAAAAGCATTTGAAACACAGTATTAGTAATTTTACGTTGTAAAGATTGTTTGCGACATAGGTAGCTATGATGGAAACTAATTTTTTTAATTTGTTCATCATCATTTTATATTCTCTTAATTGATCACATTTGAATGAAGCAAGGGTTTCATGATGAAGTGATGTATTTTTATGCACAATTCTACTAGATTTTTCAAATGTTATGCCTTTGAAGCGCCTTCTAATGCGTTATACAAAAATGGTATTTTTAAATTATTTCAGGTTAAGTTTGACAGTTCCTATCGGCTTAAAAAGGGATTGGAATCTAAATATTTTCATTATCTAATCGTGGATTCAAGAAGGAAGGACAAACACGGCATTCTTATGTATTCAAATTTTTAATGCCTTTGAATGCTAGCCTTCTTAACGAGAAGAAGAAGATGTTCTTAAATCTACACTGATTCTAAAATACTCAGGCTCAGCCATGGAGAAGCGTCTCGGCCACGTGCCATTAATTTTCTTCAAAACTTAAAAGCACAATTAAACCAAAATTAGAAGAGCAAAAACTCAATAATCGATCAAATAGCCACGTGTCAATTGAGTCTCTCGACTGAGTCGGTTTTACAAAGAGCTTTACCGGGCAAAAATTGCAGGATCTCTGAGATGACGATTATCCACTGCAGACCAGCGTTATCCTCTCATCCAATGCAGCGATCTAACCAAAACGGAGCTCGAGATTTGGTAAGACTAGTGAATACGATTCCAAATTTTATACTCTCATAATTGCTCTTATGACTGCTCTGCTGCTGATTGGCAGAACTGACGAGACGGCGGATCGCGTGACGTAGCGGGCCTCAGTGTCGTATACTTTGAGTGCTAGCTACGAACAAATTTTATTCGAATTTTAAAGGATGGTACTTGGGCCAATCAAATGTAGCTGAATCGATGACTAGATATCCTCCTTACTCTCCGGTAAGACCTGATAGCGACAGCGTGTAGCCCAAATTCTTCTTGACATCAGCAACAGATTTCCTTTAGTACCAATAGCCCCAACAGTAATAAACTGTGCCTGAGCTGAGCTCCCACTAGTCATGCTGAGGAATTGAGAATAAAAACTTCTAAAAAGAAATATTATTGAGTGCCACTCCAGGTGGAGACGTGGAATTTGGATTTTTAGGGTAGTCTAGAATATTCCTTAAATCCAGTCGGCATCTCGACAAAAATCTTCTTTGAGGTACGACGTACTCGTCGAAGCGTTTCATTGGCTGACATAATTTCGGCGGGGGAATTTAAATGGCTCTGGAGCTCAGCATCTTGACTACGTCATTTGTCCCTAAATCCTATGAAGTATCTCTGAAGTTTCTGATGTTATAGATGTCCCTCGAAGTCGGAAACAATCCGTCGAATACAAAACCTAACAAAATAAAACAGAATCAGTCCTTAAAATTAAAATTCCTTATAATTACATTCCTAGTCGTGGAGTACCGTGCAGTTCCCGAGGCATCATTAAATTAAGCCTAAAACTTTATTCTTGAGTAAAATAAGAAAAGAAGTAAATTAAGACTTTATGAGTTGTAAAAATGTAATCAAAATAAAGCCTTTTTGTCTTGACCGCTTCTTCCATCTTCTCAAACGAATCTTAACAGTTAGGATCCTTGAAAATTTGCATGATACTTTTGGGTATGAAAACTGCAAATTGATTCTTCAAATCAAGCACAATACTTGTACCATACCTTGTGCGAACTTTACGAATTTTGGAAACGGCGTACTCTTTTTTTTTGAGTAATTTTAGAGAGCGGTTTCGTAAGGTCAACATTGTTGATCATTTTGAGATCCATCTTCCCCAAAGGTATTTTATTTTCACTAGAAGTTTCACCAGATGACTAACTTTATACTGTGCTAAACGATAGACTGAAGCCATCGTAACTTGATGCTGCTTTTATACCCCAGACACGGCGCGAACATGTGAAATAATCTGATTGGGTCGCGCGCCCCACAGTTCTCCGGTTTGGGAAAAATCTCGAGTAGAGACCCCCTCCACCGATTCAGGAACCAACGGCCTGCCTGCCTACCTGCTGTCTGTTCTTTCGACACCAACAAACAACTGCTCATGAATAAAATTTGATTTTTTTAAATTGAAATTTATTAAGTTACATTCTGTTTCTGAGTATTACAGAGTGCGAAATTTGAATGACAAATAAGATAAGTAAGTTGTGATATTATTTAGATTGAAGTTCTTTAACGCGTAGTAAAGACTAGAAATTTGAGGTTAGGTAAACAGGGGACTCAAAATCCAACCTTTTTTTCTTAAAAACAATCGCTGAAAGAAACGAAATTCTATCGCTGAAAGAAGCCGAAGTTTACCTCTATTATGTTTTGCATTGTCGGCAATGATTGATCCAAGACTTCTGGCAAGGATATGTATTAAAGTAATTATATCAGTGGGCGATATTGTAAAAAGCTTGGGAGGTCGATAAACGTGATGCAAGTCCGTTGAGATGAGGCGACACAAGACGCCAAGAGGGGTCGCTCCGTATTGTCGTGTTCACATGGCCAAGCGCGCGTTCGCTCCATTACTGAAAACGGTGGAGTCTTCGGCGTTACAGGTTCATTTGGCGGTGTCTTCGGACTACAATTTCCCTTTACATTTGATTGGAGTTTTAGTTCATACGTATTAGTTTGGGAAGCATCCCAACTCCTCTTGATCGGATGCAATGAGTCGTTTAGGAGACATACTCTTAACTGGTTGATATGCATGCTTTTTATAACTTCATTTGGTAGTTTAACTAAATAAGTAACTTCTCCTATACGATCCATCGCCCTTCCCGGAACCCACTGGACCTTCGATTTTTTATCGTTATTTAAAGTCAACACCTTGTCATTTATACTAAGGCTGCGCGTATTTATTGGTTCCTCAAACATTAGCGCCGGTTTATGCCTGGGAAGTAACATTGAGAGCGGTGTTCTGATGTTATAATTCAGAAGTAAACTTACTGGACTAGCTTTAGTGACTGAACAAGGTGTTGTTCGGTAAGACGATAAGCGTTCGATTTACCTGTTTTTCATTGATTTTGATTGATTGATTTTTTTACTCGCCATATGTTTTTAATAATCATTTTTTTTATTGTTTGAACCGCTCGTTCTACTTGGTCATTTGACTGTAGGTGGTACGAAGGAGAGTAAATAACTTGAACATTCTGTCGATTGAAAAATTCAAAAAACTGCTTTGAATTAAAGGGTGGACCATTGTCTGTTACAATTGTGAATGGCCAACCAAAGCGTGAGAAACATTCTTTTCAGTTTTCAGAATTACTTCAATATGACCATGCTTCAATCTATTTGCTAAATTCGTCTATTAATATGAAAAACTGTTGGCCTCGAACTTCAAGAAAATCGACATGTAAGCGTTTCCACTAAACATAGGATCTAGCTAACATTTTAGTACGAACAATACCAGGGTGGTCTCGATGGAGTAGTTCTAGAATTTTTTGTTTTAAAACTCCCGGCACTATTATGCGGTTGCCGTACAGTAAACAATCATTTTTAAGCGATATCTTACGGCGATTGATATAATAATACAAAGTTCCTTTATTAATTTTGTTCTGTTTAGGCCACCCTTCATTAACATAAACTAGTACGTTATTATTAGATGTTAGTTGTTGATCAGTGCAGTAAATATATACGAAGATGTTGGGTTTTGATCTACTGATCAAAAGCAACCAACAACATCTTCGTATATAACCTAGTACGTTGATAGAACTTCGTCGTTCTTAGTCTCGAATGCAATGTCCCGAAAAAACAATAATTTTTGCTCAGAATTGGCATGGACTGAGAAACATGATACTTCCACGCCTGTGGTAACATGAGGTAGAGGTAAACGTGACAAGGCATCAGCATGGCCAATTTGTTCGCCTGGCTTGTAGCGAATCTCATAAACATAGGCAGATAAAATTATAGACCATCGCAAAAGCCTAGCAGCTAAAAGTTGGGGTAAACTTTTATGTGGATTTAAAATTGACTTTAATGGTTCGTGATCAATCACTAAAATAAAATGCCGACCATAAATATATTTATGGAATTTTTGAACGCCAAAAAGTATAGCAAGTCATTCACGATCCAATTGACAATAATTTCTTTCCGCCTTGGTTAATGTAGAAGACGCGAAGGCTATCTGTTCTTAAAATGATTGGAAGAGACGGATCATATAACATCAAGGTAGATTTTCCGGAGACTTGTTGTTCAACATTACAGAAAGCCGTTTCGCATATATTCGACCAGCACCAAGGAACATAATCACGGGTTAGGTTATTAAGTGCTTCAAGCAATTCCGAAGACATTGGAATGAACTGATGCAAAAAATTAAGTAGGCCTAAGAAGGATTTTAACTCAGTTACGTTTTCTGGACTTGGTGCAGATCGAATTGCTTCTACCTTATTTGGATCGGGGTGTCGACCATTTTTATCTAAGACGTGACCAAGGTTATTTACTTTTTCAATGAATAATTGACTCTTATCAAAATGGCGGAAGTGAGAACGTGTTCAGTGACAGGCGGTGAGAGGATTTTACGGAATTTGTGTGGAAGGTGTGAGTGAAGTGTGAGGGTGGAAGCCTAGGAGGTGAGTAGGGTTGTGTGGGGTGAATTGGAGAGATAAAAAATAATTTTCAGCGTAGGTGTGAGGTGGGATTTAGTTCGATAGAGAAAGTGAGGTTAGGTTGGCAAGGAAGCGGGGGAGTTTGTGGTCAGGAGTCATGGGCCTTCAAGGGGTCAAGGGTGGTTCTCGCAGAGTTGGGGGATGTTAAGGCAGAGAAAGGGGTGTCTGCAGGGGCTGTGAGGAATTAAAAAAAGGGGGGAAATAAAGGGAAAATTTGTCGGCGATAGAAGGCAGCATTCTTCAGAGAAATATGTCGGTTGTGGAGGGTACTGCATGGAGAGGTCTCAGTTACCGGCGGCAGAGCGGGAGGTGGGCAGTTACAGTGCTGGCAGTGCTGGTAGTGAAATTGACGGGGAGGAAATTTTCCACGTGCCACGACGGCCAACAGCGCGTGGTCCGGTGTCGAGCCGCGCGTCCTGAAGAGGGAGAAAGCGGAGGGTGAGAACGAAAAAAACGAGAAGGTAAGGGAGAAAGCGTCTAGCGCAAGTGACGGGGAGGATCTCTGGAAGAGGAAGAGAGACAGCCACGAGAGTCCGGAGAAAAGCGACATAGAGAGTCCGTTTAAAAAAAACGGGAGAACACGTAGGTCACCCCCCCCCCCCCCAATGGAGGGAAAGGCAGAGAAGGAGGCTCTCGGAATGCTGTTAGGCGAGATCAGGGGGCTGAGGAAGGACATAAAGGGGACTAAGAAGCAGATGGAAGGCATGAGGGAGGACTTGAGAATCAGAGATGAGAAATGGGAAAAGGAGGTGAAAGAGCTGAGGGAGAGAGTAGAAGGTTTAGAGAGGGAAATGAAAGAAAAAGAAGTTAAAATAAAGCAGATGGAAGAGGAGATTAGGGTGTGGAAGGAAAGGACGGAAAAAAGGCTCGAGAAGGTGGAGGGCAGGACGGAAATGAAAGTAGGAGACGAAGGTGGGGGGAGCGAGATGTAAGGTATTTGGGAGAGGGTAGAGAATATGATTGAAGAGAAAGTGGGATAGCGTAGGAATAAAAAGGAGGGGAGGGCGGATAGGAAAAGGATAAGGGCAATGAAGTTGACAATGGAGAGAAAAGAGAAGGCAGACAGGAGAAATAATATCGTGGTAAGAGGTTTGAAGCTAAAGAGCGGAGAAGAAAGGGAGGGCGTGGAAGCGCTGCTACAGATCATAGGGTGGGTTAAAGGCATGGTAGAAAAAGTTGAGTTGGAAGGGAGAAAGGAGAAGGAAGTGGCGGTTGTGGAGTTGAAGAGCTGGGAAGAAAAGTTGGGGGTAATGCGAAATAAGAATAGGATAAAGGATAAGGGAGTTTTCATCAATCACGATTTGACGAGAGAGGAAAAGGATGCGCAGAGAATGCTGTACGACAGGGCTAGGAGGGAGTGGAGTGAAGGGAGATCGGCGAAGGTAGGATATCGGAAAATGAAAGTAGACGAGATTGGGTGTCGGACGAGGAGAAAGAGGTGTTGAAGGAAGTGCAGGGGGATTTGTTTCGTAGGAAGTATGGGGGTGGGGGTAATGCAGGGTAGAGGAGTAGTGAAGGTGCTGTACTGAAACGTAGCAGGGGTAAAGAAGGAGGATGAGGAGTTCTGGAGGTATATCAAGGAATTTGATGTTGTGGGACTGGTAGAGACGTGGGTAGAAAGAAAGGAATGGGATAGAATAGAGCTAAAGCTGCCAAGGGGGTAGAGGTGGAGACTCCAGGAGGCAGTCAGCGTGAAGAAGAAAGAAAGGGCTAGTGGGGGAATTATAACGGGGGTTGAAGGTGGATTGAGGAAAAAGTTAATGGAGAGGAAGAGGGGGAGGGAGTGCAAATGAGGGAAGTAAAGGTAGGAGGGGTAACGTGCAAGTTTGTGACAGTGTACAATAAGGATGGGATGGAAAGAATTAAAGAAAGGGTGGAACACTTGCTAGGCGAAAGAGAGGAGGGTATGGTGGTACTGGGTGAGGACTTTAATGCGAGGATGGAGAGGGAAGGGGGCCTTCGCAGGGAAGGGAAGAGCTTCGAAAGAAAATCGAAGGATAAGATAATAAATAAGGAGGGGGAGATTCCAAGGGACTGGGTGGAGGATAGAGGCTGGGCGGTGGCGAATGGTATTGCAATTGGGGACGAAGGGGGAGAATACACATATGTAAGTAAGGTGGGGGTATCGGTAATAGACTATGTGGTCATAAATATGCAAGGATGGGAGGAGAAGGACAAATTCGCAGTAGACGGGAGGGTGGAATCAGACAATCAGCCATTAAGACTGTGGATAAGAGGGTGGGGGCAAGGTGGAGAAGAAGTCTCGATAGGGGAGAGGGGGACCTGGACAAAGGAGGCGATAGAGAAGTATCAGGAGCAGTTAGGAAAAGTACGCTTTGAAGGGGAGTCGGTGGAAGAGATATCGGAGGATCTGAAAGAGAAGGTGAAAGGGTGTATGCAAAAGAAGGTATTTAGAAAGAAGAGGAAAGGAATGGTGAAGCCGTGGTGGGATAGGGATTGTAAAAAGATGAAAAGGAAGGTGAAGAGGAAGTACAAGAAGTGGAAAGAGGGTAATTCGAAAAGGGAGGAGTACGTAGAAAGGAGGAAGGGGTTTAGATTGATGTGTAAGAAGAAAGAACAGGAAAAGGAGAAAGATCTGGAAGAGGAGTTAGGAAATGTTAAGACAGAAGGGGACGTCTGGAGTGAGGGGTGGAGGGAGTTTTTTAAAGAATCATTTCAGGGCTCAGATTCAAGGAAGAGGGATGGTGGGAGTAGAAGAACTGTGGAGGCAAAGATGGAGGAGCTGAATGACAAGGAGATAGAGAAACAGATAAGGAAGTTGAGAAGGTCAAAAGCAGCAGGGCTGGACGGGGTACAGAACGAAGCATGGCTTTTTAGTACACAAGAGGTTGGGGAGAGGCTGAAGGAGGTAGTGAAGAAAGTATGGAGGGGGGAGGGATTTCCAGGGTTAATAGTGCCACTGTATAAGAAAGGAGATAGAGATAGACAGGAACATTATAGAGGGATTACGCTAATGAATACGGTTAATAGGGTCAATAGTGCCACTGTATAAGAAAGGAGATAGAGATAGACAGGAACATTATAGAGGGATTACGCTAATGAATACGGCGTATAAAGTATACGCGAGGGTGGTGGCGGAGAGGCTGCGGAAGGATGTAGAGGGGAAAGGAATATTGCCGGATACGCAGGCAGGCTTTAGGGCGGGTAGGAGTACTATCGACAATATCTACGTTCTGCAGCACGTGGTGGATAGAGAATTAGAGAAGAAGGGGTTCATAGTTTACGCGTTTTTTGTGGATCTCAAAGGCGCGTTTCCTTCGGTGGATAGGGGGAGGTTGTAGGAGGCAATGGAGGATAGGGGAGTGGAGAGAGGCCTGATTGAGAGGGTAAGGAAGATATATGAAGAGACCAATGATAAGGTAAAAGGAGGGAAGGGGATTTCGGAGGGATTCTGAATGGATAGGGGGTTAAGGCAAGGGTGTCCGCTTAGCCCAACGATTTCTGCGATTTTAATTGCGGATATGGAAAGTAAGCTGGAGGCCAGGGTGGTAGGAGGAGTCAGGATAGGAGGGGTTAGAATTTGGTCACTAGCGTATGCAGATGACATAGTGTTGCTGGCAAGAAGCGAGGAGGCCTTAAAGGAGATGATGAAGAGGTTGCGAAGAAACCTGGATAAGAACAGGTTAGAGCTGAATGCGGAAAAGTCCAAGGTTATGGTGTTCAGAAAAGGAGGGGAAAGAGATAAGGGAGGGGAGTGGAAGTAGGAGGGAAAGACGGTGCAGGAGGTGAAAGAGTTTGTGTACCTGGGCTTCTTCTTTCGGAGGAATGGGGGAGTGGATGGTCACATAAAAGAGAGAGTGAGGAAGGAAAATGTGGTGATGCGGCAGGTGTGGGGGTTCGAAAGAAGTTATTCGCATATGATTTTGGAAGGAGAATGAAATTGTTTGACACGCTAGTGATGAGTGTGCTATTGTATGGAGTAGAGGTGTAGGATTAGAAGAAAAGTGAAGAGGTAAATAGGGAGAGGTAACAGGAGAGGTATGTAAAGTGGACACTGGGGTTGGCAAGGAACACGCCTAATTATATTGTCAGGAGGAAGACGGGGAGAACGAGTGTAGAGATTCTAGCGGGAAGTTGGGCGTGTAAGTATGAGCAGAAATTTTTTGAAGAGGGGGGAAGTAAGCTGGTTAGGGAGTGTTTTTGGGAGATGGAGAACAGGAGAGGGGGTGGAAAGATGGAGGTTGAAAGGGAAAGGTATTCTAGAACGAATGGACTGCAGATGGATGAAGTGAGAAGGCTGCACGAGGAAGGAAGGAAGGTACATGAGTTGGTTAGGAAAAACGGCATGGAGAGAGACAAGACAGCAGGGGAAGAGAGAATGAGAGAGTCAAGGTTTAACGGGAACTATGTGTAGATTATGTCAAGGGCAAGAGCGCAATATTTATGTGAGAACGGAGAGAAAGGAAGTCAGGAGCTTATAGCGAGGATGAGACGTGGGTGCATGGAGGGTTTTAATAGGTTCTGGCTCTCTAGGGAAAAAAAGGATGTGTGAACTGTGTGGTAAGGGGGATGCAAGATTGGAGCACTGGTTGGAGGAGTGCGTAGAGGTGGAAAGGAGTGGGATAAGCATGGAGGTTTTGATGCATGAAAGGGGGGACAAAAGGGCAGTAGCATTTGTTAAGGGAGTGTTGGGTAAGATGGAGAAGAAGAGAAGGAAGGAGGAAGAGGAATGGAGAAGGAAAGATTGTAAATAGGAGAGGAAGTACATATAAGTAATCTGTAAATATTGTAAATAGTAGATAAGTATTAGGTATTAGCCACGGAAGTAGAGTTTGGCCAGGCGAGGCGATGCGAAAAAGTAGGGTCATGCGAGCGAGGCGAGGCGAAGCGAGGAAGGCAAGGCGATAAGAGCGTGCGGTCTTAGAGATAAGGTATGGATGGATGTTAGTTTTTAAGGGTTAGTTTTAAGAAAATTTCACAATTTTACAATTTTAAGAAAATAAACGTTTATCTATCTTTACCATATTAACAATATCTAGTCATTCTCGGAGAGTAGTACCACCACAGAGGATATCGTCCAAGTAGGCTCGGGTTTTTTTTATTCCTTTTAAAACCGTGTCAATAACATTTTGGAATATGGCAGGTGCTGAGCTTAACCCAAAAGGTAGTCTATTGAATCGATATAAACCTCAAATTATATTGATAGTCAGTAATTCTTTACACGAATCTGGCACTTTTAATTGTAAATGAGCATTTCTCAAATCAATCACACTGTGGCAGGGGATAATGGTCGACTTCAATACATTTATTTAAGGTTACACTTAGAGCAGCACATATCCTCAACCGACCAGACTTTCGCTTCGTGATGACAACGAGTGAGTCCCAAGCACTATGATTAACCTTGGAAAGACAACGTTGCTTCTCTAACTCATTAAGTTCAGCGAAAGCCTCTTCTCTAATAGGATATGGCATATCGTATGCCCCATGGAATCTAGGTTGAGCACTTTCTTTTAAGATAATAGATGCTTCAAACAACTCAATTGGTATTTTATTACTTGTGGGAAAAACATTTGGATATTTAAGTTTCCATTCTTTTAGTAACGGGGAAACATTTAAAGACTCAATACTATTGAGTTGATTATTGTATACAACAAGAGGATTGTCTCTCTCCAATTTGGATTTATTACATTCAACCACTCTCGGCCTAATAGTGGTTTTTTTAATCCTGATTAAGTTACTATGATCCTTAACATTTTATACAATTTATTATTAACGGAAATATTAATTTTTATCTGACCTATTACATTGATAGGATCACTTTTTGCTGACGCTTGGCGCAACTTAGAAGGTTGAAGTTCTACATCCGGGTATGCTTGCAGCAACAACCAATAGGGCAACAGCGTAAACGCTGAGCCATTATCGACTTCAAAATCGATATTTTTTTTTACCCAAGGGGATTCGAGCTATAAGAGGTACACTTACACCATTGCTTTCACTACATTTACAAACACTAGCTTCAATGACAAATGTCAAGGATCCAATCACTGCTTCATCCCACGATGACTTCTTGACGAGTGCTTGAACTAGTAAACTTGAAGGATTCCAGACTGGAGTCGATTTCATTGGCCCTAATTCGATGACTTGGTATTATGTAAACTAGAGTCGTCAGTATCAAATTGACTTCGGTGATTCGGCTTGTAGACTTGTTGCAACGAGACGATTTGACTTCAACCCCTTAACGTGACTCATAGACTAGAGTCGACTGGACACGAAGTTCCTGACTTGACTCATGGACTTGAGCAGCATGGACTTGGACTTTTTGACCAGGTTTAGATGTCTTGACTCGACTCGTGGACATCTCCTTCCATAAAGATTGTGGCCTTGGACGAATTTGGCTTCTCGTACCAGCATTTTAAGTCTGAAAATCTATTTTCGCTAACGATGTGACAAGTATATATAATTCATCATCGTATTTGTATTTGTATTTATTTATGAAAAGTTCCTAAGGCTAAATAGCCCTATAAGGAACAGGTGATACATATTACAATTAAAATTTTACGGCGATCGATTTGACGATTGAAATCAAAAATAGGTATTTAACAAGAGTAAAGAAATAAACTATAATACAAATAATTAGATGTGGGCTATCAACAGAAGGATACTATAAATATACATACACAAATATACATACGCAAATATACATACTTGAAAGTAAATACGCATTCATACACACACTCATATATATATTTCTAATTAAGGATTTAAGTGTTACCCATGTGTGATTTCGAGGGTAGGATTTGATGTGTTAAATAAGTAACCAAAAAGAAGTTTTCTAAAGTGCAATTGTGAAGGTGCATTTCTAATGCTTATAGGTAGTTTGTTCCCAAGGCGAGCACCACGAATAACAAAAGACCTTTGCATTTGACACGTACGGTGTGGCTACATTTTTAGTACTGTTTTCCTTTCACGGAGTTTGGAATGTGTTGGTTGATATTTGTCAATAAAATGGAAGAGATTAAGAAGATAGTGCGGAGCTTCATTACTGAATAGGCTATAAAGCAAATTACCCATAAAAAATTGTCTTCTTTTGGCGACGTTAAGAAGTCCTGCTCTTTCTCTATACTGAGTCATATGTTCACTTTTGGGGATGTTATAGATGAACCGAATGCAAGCATGAAGCGTATGCTCAAGCTTAGCATTCAGCTCATCAGTATACCATTATACCATTAAGCCATTTCCCTTTCAGGGTAGGCGTGACACTACCCGATTTGGGTAGTGTTTCTAGGTGGATAGTTTCTTGTAGTAAATAACTACAAGTCTGGGCTCAACACACCCACGATGTGCCAACAGCACACAGTATTCTTGAATGGTCACCCATCCAAGTTATAACCGCGCCCAACGCTGCTTAACTTCAGTGATCTGACGAGAACTGGTTTTTTCAGCGTGGTATCGCCGTTGGCGATATCAGCAATATCGTCATATACCACACAACCGTTGTCAAAGAAAGGAAGGATAAGGTTTTTAACTAGGAGGCTACGCGTTGAAGTAGGAAGTGATTCTTTATTCCTGTTAAGCTGTTGGAGGACTCTAAAGGTTTTCCTTGAAATATCCGCAACTTGTTCATTCCAAGTAAGAGAGCGATTAAGAATATAGCCGAATTCTTTCACAGATTCCATAAAGGGGATTAGACGTCAGGCTGGGTCAACTCCCATGGGTGAAAACGGCTAAGTAACGAACTAGGGCGCGCGGTCCGAGAGGCAGAAAGGGGTACAGAAATAGTTCACTGCCGGCACAGATGACGTTAGCGCGGTTCTGAAATCGGGGTGCGGGGTGCAGAGGGAGGTAGCGCCACATACATTGCCGCCATATTGCAATAGTGTTTGACAGTTGTTCAAAACAGTGTTTTTTTTTAACCAAAAAGATTTATTCTATACTTTAATGGTGCCATGCATTTATTTCAAATGAATGCAAATTAAAGCAAGTGAAAAATGTTAAATAAGGATTGAAATTAAAATTAACTATCATTTATCATTTCACGTTATTTATTTGCTTCATTTTGCATTTATTATCTTCTTTTTAGTTAAAATAATAAAATACTGGCGCACACTAGAGCAATATATGCATGTACATGTGCACAAACACATAGACGCTGACTTAGTTTCGCCGCCCGACACAGATGCCGCTAAAAACGGCACCATTTTCCCCCCACATAGTTGACCCAGCCTGTTAGACGTCCATCGATCAAGAGAGGAGGTAGGGTTGCAATTGTTTCAAGTGATAGGGAGGAAGAAGGTCCTATGATTATAGCCATAGTTTTAGCAGGGTTAAGAGTGAGGCCACTTGTCAAGCCCCACTGCACCACTAGATCAATATCCGCCTGTACCTTCTGAAATATGCTCTTAAGATTGGCAATAGGCCCGGAAAGGTAAAGCTTAAAGTCGTCAGCATATTTGTGATAGTTGCAATGACGAAGTTCGCTCCCAAGTTCAGAGGTATAAATATTACATAAAGTGGGTGCAAGCGTGGATCCCTGAGGGACACCACACTTAACCTCCCCACAATCAGACCGCTCGCCAGTGCTAATTTGTACTCTTTCAGAACGATTACTAAGATAAGATTCAAACCATTTAACAACCATATTCGAAAGATGAAGCGATTTGAGCCTAGTCAATAGTAGATTATGGTTAACTGTGTCAAACGCCTTAGAAAATTCAAAAAGGACAACAACCGTTATTTCCCTTCTATCAATTGCAAGTTTAAGGTCAGAAGTTACTTTAAGTTAAGCTGTAAGTGTACTATGCCTTGCGCGGAACCCAGATTGCATTGGATCCATTAAATTGTTTGTTTCAATGTGTGCAGAAAGTTGCTGATGGACAATACGTTCGAAAGGTTTAGACAAAGCACATAAGATAGATATAGGACGGAAGTCTTTGGGAGAGGTAGGGTTAGATATTTTAGGAACAGGGTGAATAATCGCCTCTTTCCAGGCATCAGGAAATATTCCCACCTGCAGATATGCATTGCAGATGTGCAAGAGAATAGGGCCAATGACTGGTAAAGCAAGGCGAATTATCTTAATTGAAATACCATCAGATCCCTGAACATTTGATTTTACCTCGAAGCGTTTTTTAATTAGGGTTTCTTGCGATATGTCAGAAAAGAATAATTTCGTAGCATCAAAAGTAGAGGGTACTAAGGACGGGGAAGGAGTGCTGCTTACAAGGAGTGTGGGTTTTGTTGTAGAAGCTGTCAAAAGGACTGCAGGGGAGAATTTCTTATCAGGAGACAAGTGTATAGAAGAAATAAGTCCAAGCCGTCTTAAGAGAAGCCAGATCTTTTCATTTTTATTCCTATTTTTGATAGAATTGTAATTATATTGATTGTACGAATTCCGGATTTTCGTTTGTACTAAGTTTCTCAATTCACGAAATACGGCTTGAATAATACTATTTTTTGTTCTTTTAGCCAATCTACGTTTTTTCTCTCTTTCTTTCATTAAATCTGTGATATAAGAAGCGATCCAAGGAATGGACTTCTTCTTTGCTTTAAGGGTATGGAGAGGACCAAAATTATCAAAGGCTGAAGATAAAAATGTAGTCAGACAAATCACCTTTCTATTTATATCCTTTTGAGTAAAAATGCTATTCCAGTCATAAGTAGAGAGGTGCTCAAGAAATTCAGTTTCATTTATATTTTTAAGATTTCGTATGGACAGAGAAGTTACACTAGAGGAGGGATTAGAAGAGAACTGGTATTGAATGCTGATAAGATAATGGTTTGAGAGGAATGAGATTGAGCGTTGAGTAGAAGAAATCACCTTGTCTAAATCATCATTAATCATCAAGTCAATCCATGTACTAGAATGATCAGTGTGGTGAGTGGTATCATGGGGAACTATAGATAATCCGGCAGACAACACTACTGATTTTAAATAGTGAGTTAAATTGTTGGTAGCAATAAGATTTGTGTTTAGGTCACCGGTGAGTACAATGTTATTATAATTGGGTATAAGGTCAAAATTGTCAGTCTCAAGTTCCCTGTCGTAGGAGGCGTTAGGAGTTTTGTAAATTACACCCACCAACACAATGTCCTGAGGCGACGATACCTTCATAAAAATGTACTCAGCAGTAGGGTAATTGGAAAAGTGTGTAATGATCAAGTGCTACGAGGCTCGAAGAAATGTTAGGCATGAGCCCGGTCTCCCATACGGCTATGATATGATAGGAACAGGACATAAAGTGATGTTTAAATTCAAGGTAATGGGCAGGTAAAGACTGAGCGTTAACGTGACAAATATTTAAAGTTTCCATTATGAGAGTGACAGATAAAATTCAAATGTATAGTTAAATATAGAAGTGACTGAAATACGTAAATGAATTGAAAATACCTTTCCCTGAGACTAAAGTAACAGAGAGTAATAACCAACAAAATCCAGTTCACTTGATTACATTTGAAAACAGGGAATAAGGAACATAAAAAATTAAAAGTTAGAAAAGCAATAAGCCTCATAAAGCTCTTGATGTATGAAAATAGTGTAAGAAAGGTCAATTTGTAGAGGCAGTGCAAGACTGAATTAGCGCAGTAAAAAATACAAAATTGTTGATATTTAACTTCAGAAGGAACAGTATCCATAATGGTCAGCATGCAGCAATATGTAAAATATGACAGATATTTACCTATGTAGAAGTAGCATAAACGATAGAGTAGTGCTAATGATCGACTAGAAAAAATTATCAAATACATAATGGACTTAGAGAGTAGTTGCTATTGTAGTCCTTCAACAGATTAGATGTTCGAAAAGTGTATTCTTGGCGAGCTATCCCCCTTACGGCAAAAAAATTTTCCGCCAGCAATGCACAAGTATTCGATTTTTTTTCTCTACGAAGACCGATAGCAATGGCATAAATCTTTCTATTCAGTGGTGTTAATGCCTCACGAAGGTAAATAAAACGCTTTTCGTTGTCAGTCCATCCCATATTCACAGTAGAGAAGTCTCTCTTAACCTTACGTCTTGCAATAATTTCATCCCGTAGATCTTGTCTGCCAAATTTCCCCCCACCCCCCGGGGGGGGGGGAGTTACTCAATGTAGGTGCTTTTATAATTCGATATAGTTTGAAAACGTCATCCTTACGAATATTTACATCTAGAACCCTGGCGATAGATTCCATGGAGGCCGTGAGGTCTTCGTTAGGCTTTATGGGGAGACCATGAATTTCCAGCGTCGTATTCAGAGCCGCTTGCTCGTTGACATTGAGCGCGTGCTCAAAAGTCACCACTTTGGCTTTCAAATCTTTAGCTTCCTTCTTGATAAGTTCAATTTCCTTATCTTGCACTTTGGAGTCGGATTCCAACGAGTCGATACGCCTAGAGTTGTTTAAAAGTTCATTCCTTATTTCCGAAAGGGTGGAATTAAGTTGGTCATTAAATTCTAGTTGTCGTGTTTCAAATTCGCTGAATCTTGCCAATATTTCGCGTGACTGCGCAAGCGCTTCGCTTTCATCATCGTCGCTTTCTTCGTCGCAACTAATGTTAGCCACTTTACTTTTACATTATTTTGAAATTGGGCCAGGTTTACTACACTTAAGGGGATTTATCAGCGTTATAAAAAGGAATTCTAGTTTCCGGCCGCACGGTTGAATATTTTGGTTTGATATTTTGCATACCTCATCTAAATATTGGTCTCTTTTCTTGTGAAGTCTCGGTTTTTTGAAAAAATGTTTATATTTGACGTTATAAACAAAAAGAAAAGAACAATAGAAAAAAAATGCAGTGACGCTCAGTACTAGCTGAGTGTATATTTTCGAGGCCTGTGCCTCGACCCTCGTCAAAGCTACGAGGAAGACCCGTAGCGCGAGTGGAGACTCTGGAGCGCGTCGAATTACCCGAAACGAATCACTCTCCTGATTGTTATGAGATGCAGGCAGGTTCAAAAAACTAAAATTATGAAAGCATCGCGTGATTCAATTTTAATTAGCAGAAATAGTTTATTCAAATAATTTCAAGAAAGTGAAAAAAAGATTCATGAAAATCGGTTAATATTTGCAATAATAATAGAAATGTTGAAGTGCACACGATAGTATGCAAAGATACACCGTACTGTGTGAAGAAACGCATTTTTTTCGTTCAAAAGGTCTACAGCCTTCAATTTTGCCCCAATCCGCAATTATTATTATTTTTTTAATTGGAGAGCGCTAAATTTCCAAGAGCACCTTAGACAGAGATTGTTGCACTTTTATTTGTTTATTTATTATATGATTAGTTGAAGTATGAGAAAATCGATATTTTTCACAAAATCATTATTTACTCTTCAATAGCGGTTTGCATATAATCAAAATCATCTTAAAACGACGCAAGAGTACTCCCAGAATGCAAATAATTTGATTATTATCTGTTTTAATTGTTATAAACAAATTAAATTAACAAATAGCCAAATATCGTCATTGTGGTTGAAAAACATTTGTTCTTAGCTAAAAATGCTTTAACTTCGTGATTGTTAGTCAGAATGTCCATAAATTATCAACAATTAGAATTGTTATAAACAATTTTTTGCACAAATTTGGAATTTGTGGTTTTTTCAATTGCGAGACATTCAATTTTATCATCTGAATTGATGCAGATATTCTGAAAAATGGAATATGTTCAATTATATTTGTGAAAATACAACAATTGTTGATTTTTTAAACGAATGAAACAAATAAATATAAAACTTTGGCACTTTGACCTGGAAAATAATTTTTTGTACCAAAAATGCTTTAAATTTTTGTGAGAGAGATTTGCAGTCACTATTTCTATATAAAATTAACAATAAGCAATTGTCATTATTTATTGTTATTATTTAAATTCAAATATCACGAAATTTTCATATATTTAAAAAATATTGTAATTTTTTTTGAAAAAAAATTTTTCTTATCTGGAAATAATTGGAATTATTGTGAGAGTGATCTTCAGTAACAATTTTTATGAAACATTAACAATTATAATATTTATAAAAAATTTTTGTGGAAAATGTTGGAATTATTGGTTTTTCAATTTCGGATTTTCCTTCATCATCTGAATTGATGCAGACATTCTTGAAAATAACATAGGTTCAATTATATTTGTTAAAATAGAACAATTGTTAATCTTGCAAGCAAATTAAATAAATTCAAATCTTTGGTACTTTTTTAAATACATAAAAATTTCGTGATATTTGAAATTAAATAATAACAATAAATAATAACAATTGCTTATTGTTAAGTTTATATAGAAATATAGACTGCAAATCTCTCTAACCAAAATGTAAAGCAGTTATAGTGCAAAAAAATTATTTTCTAGACCAAAGTGCCGAAGCTTTATGTTTATTTATTTCATTTAACTTCTCTTCTAAAAAAATACATAATGTTATTTTAAGATTTTACATAAAATTAAAACTATGAAGCATGTACCTATCGACACCCCATTTGTACAGGTATATGCCAAAACAAATTAATAAATATATATATATATATATATATTCATTTCATTTGTTTAGAAGATTAACAATTGTTGCATTTTAAGAAATATAATTGAACCTATGTTATTTTCAAGAATATCTGCATCAATTCAGATGATAAGAGGAAAACCGCAATTGAAGAAACCACAAATTTCAAATTTGTGCGAAAAATTGTTTGTAAAAATTCTAATTCTTAATAATTTATGGATATTCTGACGAACAATCACTCTCACAATAATTTAAAGCATTTTTAGCTAAGAACAAATGTTTTTCAACCACAATTACGATATTTGGCTATTTGTTACTTTAATTTGTTTATAATAATTAAAATATACGATAATCTAATTGTTTGTATTCTGGGAGTACTCTTGCGTTGATTCAAGATGATTTTCATTATATGCAAACCATTGTTGAAGATTAACTGATAATTATGTGAAAAATGTGGATTTTCTCATACTTTGAGTAAACATATAATAAATAAACAAACGAAAATTAAAAAATCTATGATCAAGGTGCTCTTTGAAATTTAGTGCTCTTTAATTAACAAAAAAAAATCGCAAATCGGGGCAAAATTGAAGTCTGTAGACTTTTTTGAACGAAAAATATGCGTTTGGTCCCACTGTGTGCCGGGCCGTGTCACAGTGGGGCGAAAAGAAAAAACGATGTTCAAAATAACCTGCAGATCACAACTCTTTCCGTGAAAAAAATTGAGCATTACATTCTAAAGAAATCTGTCGAGGCCGATTTTCAAATTGTTGTTCGTTTAAATTTTTATATAGCTGAAAATAGCGAAAAAAATATTCATTTTTTTAATTTAATTTCTTATCTTCTAGACACAATTGTTCTTATATCATTAAAATTTAAGATTAAATGTTATTTGTTTACTTTATAAACAAATTGTTACACAACAAAACCGCCAATTGTTCGAACAAGGGCGGTTTCGGGTTTTCTGTTGCCCCTCCAAAGAATGACAGCTCTCAGTCCTTCCTCCTGCGGTAATTGTAGTTCGAATATTGGCGCGCTGCGCTCCCCTCTCTCTATTAGTACGAAGTTACGTCACGCGCAGCGTGTCGAGCGGGCCCCGGGACGAGGTTCAGTCCCGCGGCCAGTTCGTCAGTTGATCTACGACCGGTGCCTGATGAGCATCTCGCTCCGTCTGCATCACCTGCCATCGGATGGCGTATCCCCCGGTTCACGGAAAGCTCCGCTGCTTGGTGCCTTTTTTCGTCCGTAGTTCCAGTTGTACTTTTTTTTTTTAGTGTAGTGATTTGCGGGATGGTTTTTTTCGCTTAAAAATTAGGGATTTCTTTTTCGACCTATTTGTGTTACCGTGTCTTTCGAGAGAAATAAATGTGGACTTGTAAACTAGAAGAACTTAGTGGATTTTTATTGATTGTGTCCACTCATCCAAAAAAATTGTTGCATCGAGGAACGTAAGTACCTTATTTTTAACAGTGTCCCTTCCGTTCTGCCGTTCCTTTCTTTCTTTTTCACGTAGTTAAAATTCTAACTCAATAAACCCCTTTCTCACGATCCTCGTCGTAGGATCGGAGATTAATTGACTCCTGCCCCTCTCTCACGATCCTCACCGTAGGAGCGGAGATTAATTGTGCCGCGCCTTTTTACGTCGGGACCCTTTCTCACGATCCTCCCCGTAGGATCGGAGAGTGAATCAAACATGCTTAAACCTGCCCCTCTCGGACGATCCTCACCGTAGGATCGGAGATTAATTGCATCACACCATTTTCCGTCGGGATCCCTTCTCACGATCCTCCCTGTAGGATCAGAGAGCGATTCGAATATACTTAAACCTACCCCTTTCTCACGATCCTCATCGTAGGATCGGAGATTAATTTTTTTCGCCTCCTAACCTCGGGATCCCTTCTCACGATCCTCACCATAGGATCGGAGATTAATTGTGACGCGCCTTTTTACATCGGGATCCTTTCTCACGATCCTCCCTGTAGGATCGGAGAGTGAATCAAACGTGCTTAAACCTGCCCCTTTGTCACTATTCTCACCGTAGGGTCGGAGATTAATTGTACCGCGCCTTTTTACGTCGGGATCCCTTCTCACGATCCTCCCTGTAGGATCGGAGAGCGATTTAAATAGACTTAAACCTACCCCTTTCTCACGATCCTCAGCGTAGGATCGGAGATTAATTGTTTTCTGCCTCCTAACCTCGGGATCCCTTCTCACGATCCTCCCCGTAGGATCGGAGAGTGATTCAAACGTGCTTAAACCTGCCCATCTCCCACGATCCTCGCCGTAGGATCGGGAAGTAATTGACTCCCGTCATTAACCTCGGGATCCCTTCCCACGATCTTCACTGTAGGATCGGAGAACGATTTAAATATATTTTAATCTAACCCTTTCTCACGATCCTCACCGTAGGATCGGAGAACCGAACTCGCTCCCTGAACCACTGGAGTTCCTAGACTTTACCGTACATTCAACTTATATCCACATGGACTATCTCTCGATACTCCCGTAGGATCGGAGAACCAACGTGGCAGTAAGAGTTCCTCTGGAACCTGTCTCTTACCTCCCTGAACTTCTTAAGGGCCTAGACAATACCGTGTATTTAACTTACGGCCACATGGAACCTCTCTCGATACTCTCGCAGGATCGGAGAACCACCTGGCAGTAAGAGTCACTCTGGACCCCGCCCTTTACGGCCCCTAATATTTCGCCAGCGAATTCTCATTTCTTTTGTTAGGTCAGATTAAATTAAGGTATAATTCTTATTTTCTACCTTAACAAAATGACATAAAGAAATGCGAATTTTGGGCGTTGTTAGGCGAAAAGGAACTGTTCTTTCTTCCTAGCTTGTTGCAATTATATTGCCAATTATGTTTTCTGAAAAAATTGTTGTCACTCATCAATATTTGTTCATTTTATAAACAAACATTCACAAATTCACAGACATTCTAAGCAGTTTCAGTGCGGAAAAAATTATTTTCCAGGACAGAGTTTTATATTTACTTATTTCATTTGTTTCCAGAATCAACAACTGGTGTAGTTCAACACACATAATCAAATATATATCACTTTTCCGAATATCTACATCATTTCAGATAATCAACGAAGAAACAAATTCCAAATTTTTGCAAAAAATTGTTTACAACATTTACAATTGTTGATGTTTCATAAAAATTGTGACTAGCAGTCACTCTCACTATAATGTAAAGCACATTCATCCGAAAACAAATTTTTTCAACAAAAATTACACTATGTGGCTGTTTGTTAATTTCATTCGTTTATAACAATTAAAACAGATAATAATCAAATTATTTGCATTCTAGGAGTACTCTTGCGTCGATTTAAGATGATTTTCATTATATGCAAACCGCTATTGAAGAGTAAATAATGATTTTGTGAAAAATCTCGATTTTCTCATACTTCGAGTAATCATATAATAAATAAACAAATGAAAGTGCAACAATCTCTGTCTAAGGTGCTCTTGGAACTTTAGCGCTCTTCAATTAAAAAAAAAAATAATAATTGCGGATTGGGGCAAAATTGAAGGCTGTAGACGTTTTGAACGAAAAAAATGCGTTTCCTCTCACAGTGCGGTGTATCTTTGCACACTATCGTGTGCATTTCAACATTTATATTATTACTGCAAATATTAACCGATTTTCATTAATCTTTTTTTCACTTACTTGAAATTATATGAATAAACTATTTCTGCTAATTAAAATTGAATCACGCGATGCTTTCATAATTTTAGTTTTTTTTAACCTGCCTGCATCTCATAACAATGAGGAGAGTGATTCGTTTCGGTCACTGCATTTTTTTTCTATTGTTCTTTTCTTTTTGTTTATAACGTCAAATATAAACATTTTTTCAAAAAATCGAGACTTCACAAGAAAAGAGACCAATATTTAGATGAGGTATGCAAAATATCAGACCAAAATATTCAACCGTGCGGCCGGAAAACGAGAGTTTTGCTGTCATGCCCACGAAAATTCAAATTGAATTGTTCTATCCCTGTTCCCATCCCGACGATTTCATCCTCGTCGCCAAGTATTATGTTTCGGGTTGTATTTATTAAAGTAATTATATCAGTGAGCAATATTGTACAAAGCTTGAGAGCTCGATAAACGTGATGCAAGTTCGTTGAGACGAGGTGACACAAGTCGCTGCACAGTGGGCTGAATCGGGAATTTACTATTCAAAATCAGATACAGCCTCTAATTCTTAACCGATTTTCAATTTTTTTATAAGTGATCAGCAATAGTAGCATAAGAGCGTCTATGGACTAGATTTTTTAATTTTGAAATTAATTTAAAGAACGAAAATGAATGTCGAAGTATCTATAGAATATAAATAATTAACAGGATATCGAATCTAATTATTATACACAAATTATATTAACAAAATGTCAACATCGTGGAAATTTTGCTTGTAAAGTATATTTGTAAGTTTAAATTGCTTGATTTTTTCGACAGGATCATATTTGATCCTGAAACTATGTTGTCAGGTATAATTTGTTTATTTTATAAACAAATTATACAAACAAATGCATAGTTTAGGCATTTATTGACAGAAAGTAATCGTTTTTCTTTCTTAGTACCTTCAAATTATATTAATGGTAATATTCAGTGATTGAGATTGGTAATTCGATATTATTTGTTTATTTTATAAACAAATGCATAGTTTGGTCATTTATAGACAGAAAGTAATAGTTTTTCTTTCTAATCGTCTTCAAATTACATAAGCGGTGAGGTTTAGTGACAAAGAATTGTCAATCAATATTATTTGTTCATTTTATAAACAAATTTTATAAGCAAGTGCATAGTTTGGCAATTAATCGGCAGAAAGTAATTGTTTTTTAATCTTAACGCCTTCAAAATATATAAGTGGTGGTGCTTAGTTATGAATAATTGTCATTCGATATTATTTGTTCATTTTATTAACAAATTTTATAAAAACATTAATAGTTTAGCTATTGGTAGACAGAAAGTAATCTTTTTTATTATTTGCTTCAAAAGATATCACTGGAAATATCGATACCTTTAATTTTTAATATTCGTTTAGCGGTATGATCAAGTAGTTGTTGAAGTTTAAGAGTAGCACCTCTTTCGCTGAATTGAACAATTTGGTGGATATCAATGTTCTTTAGTCTTTGTGATCGTTTTGTACGGTGGAAGACTTTCAACATTTTTCTCCTTAAAACGTTTCCTGAGGAGTTCATATTTACTCTTTGTTAATTTTAAATCCGTAAAAAGCGCAAGCGCTTCGTCATCGGAAAACGGTATTAATTTTTCTTCTTGTGATGATGATATTTCCATATCTGTTGGATCTGATGTTATGCCACTTGACATGTTTAAAACAGCTTTCGTTTTTCTCGAAAAAAATGTCGTTGTTAAAACTAGAAGATCTTCATCTTTTACGCAAAGCTGGTAAAAAATATTTCACAATTCTTTCTCGAACTAATCCTTACAAAGGTGAGGACAGACGATAATTGTCCTTCAGATAATTGACTAACACCTTGTCAGTTTTAGAACTAGAACCTACCAAAACATCAAATAGTTCTCTGTTGACTATTTGAATAGAATCCATGACTGTCATTTATAAAACTATTACCAAATAAATATATACATACGATTGAAATTATTACAAATGATTCGGAAAATTTTAGTCACTGGCAATCAAAAGGCCAGAAAAACGGCAGAAAGTAAAAACAAAAAAAATTGAAACCACAGTGCAACCTACAATACAAGAGTGGCGTAAAAAGTAGCAAGGAAAACAAAAGAAAATCGTCGGGATTACTATTCAAATTAGACTAAAGAGCACTTACGAATGATAAACACCAAATGCTAGTAATACGTCACGAAGTTGTATTAAAGTGGTAAATGTTCGTCAGCCAGAAAACAAATGAAGATCGAAAAACAAAAGAATCGCGACTACTAGGACAATTGGGGAGATATTCATGGTTCATTCTGCTGAAAAAACGATCTTATCTGCTGAAAAATGGCGGAATTATACATTTGTTTATTAATTTCGTTTAAATAATGAATTTTTGTTTCTAAAAAGTACAACATCTATAGTAAATGATCATCAGTGAAAGATTTGTAGTTGACTCTGATGAAGAAACAAAACTTCTCTACTGAAAAATGGCCAAATGATGCATTTGTTTATTAATTTTGTTTAAGTGATATACAATTGTTGTCTAGTATCAAATTATTACAGTGAACGACCATTTGCAAGATACTATCATTTGATTCTCCTAGAAAAAACGAAGTGTTTCTATTGGAAAATGGCATATTTAGCAATTTGTTTATTACATTGTTATAAACAATAATTAATTCATATTTCACTTCTTATCATTTCAAGTAAATATTCTTTTCTTCCATTTCCTTCAAAAAATATCAGTGAAAAGTACTTCGTTATCGCAAAGAAAAAAGATATAACTTTTGTTCACTAATTTGTTTACAACAATGCGAAAAAGTTTGTTATGAAGCTACCACTCACAGACCGCATTTTAAATGAGTTTCTTTTCGGATTCTGACCATTTGAAGTCAGATAACAAAATTTTGAACAAAATGGCAACCATGAAATAAATTTTTAATTCATAACTCCATCTATTCTGAAAAGACGTAAAAAAAGGTTCTGTTATTCTCTGATGATAATACAGATTCCTTAAAAAATTTGTCATGTACCACCTAGCAAAGTAATGCGTGTAATTTCTGAACAAAGTTTTTCCTCTCGATCTCTCCAGTAGCTTAATGGGAAAGCACCCGACTGGAAATCGGAAGTTCAGTGGTTCCATTCCCTGCGGAGCGAAAGGAGAAGTTCTTTTTTCAGAAAAAATTGAATAAATAAATTTGTAATTCATAACTACGAGGTGTGTTCAAAAAGTAAGGTGACTTTTCAAATTTCTCGGGCTACGTACATTCGATCTTCAATTTTTTTTATATTATATTGGTACAGTTGTTCCAAACATATGTGCAGAGTTTCAAGTGTATAGCATTTTTAGTTTGTTTGTGAGAGGCGTAAAGGTTAGAAGTATTTGGTGTGACCTTCGATTTTCTGCTGTCGAAAAAAATGGATGCGAGAACTTGCATAAAATTTTGTGTAAAAAATGGAACTAAGTGCTCCAAAACACTTGAAATGTTGGCAATGGCATACGGTGAGTCTACTTTGAGGAATAAAAATGTTTATAAGTTGTACAAGCTCTTCCAAGAAAGCCGAGAAGACACCAATGACGAATCTCGCTCTGGACGCCCCAGCACGTCAATAAATGATGAAAGCGTTGAAGAAGTGAAGAATATGGTGTTGGGGAATCGTCGAATCACTATTAGAGAAGTTGCTGAAGACGTCGGCATCTCGGTTGGCTCGTGCTATGCAATTTTTTACAATATTTTTGGCATGAAACGTGTGGCAGCGAAATTGCCTAATTTTGACCAAAAGAACCTGCTCACTCATCGTTGCCTGTGCGTGACTTTTTGGCCAAAAACAAAACCACAATCATGCCTCAGCCACTATATTCACCGGGTTTGACCCCCTGCGACTTTTTCCTGTTCCCAAACCTGAAAATACCCATGAAAGGACGGAGATTGGCAATGATTGAGGAAATAAAGAATACATGGTTGAAAGAAATCAAGGCTATACCAAAAAGTGCTTATCAGAAGTGCTTCGAGGATTGGAAAAAGCGTTGGCACAAGTGTGTTATATCTAAAAGGGGTTACTTTGAAGGAAACAACATTAATATTGATGAATAAATGAATATTTTTTTGTGAAAATTAAAAGTCACCTTACTTTTTGAACAGACCTCGTACATCTAGTATGAAAAGATGTTAAAAGATGTTCTTTTATTCTCTGATGATAATACAGATTCCTTGAAAAATTTTGTCATGTACCACCGAGAAAAATAATGCGTGTATTTTCTGAAAAAAGTTTCTTCTCTCGATCTCTCTAGTAGCTTAATGGGGAAGCACCCGACCGGCAATCGGAAGTTCAGTGGTTCGATAAGAATAATACTGAAAAAATGGCTCATTTTCGCTATTTGTTTATTTATATAAAAAATAGAAAATGATGAAAATTACAAAATCTAGCCCATAGACGGTCTTATGCAACTATTGCTGATCATTTGAAAAAAAATTTTGAAAATCGGCTAAGAATTGTAGGCTGTGGGTGATTTATATAGTAAATTCCCGATTCAGACCACTGTGCGCCGAGAGGGGTCGCTCCGTATTGTCGTGTTCACATGACCAAGAGCGCGAACTTTTGAACAACACTACAACCTCGACCCGTGCAGAAATTGCCCTATTTTGCCTCATTCGAAAAGTGGCGCTAATAAGGCCCACACCAGTTTTTCTTGTATAAAAAAACTAAATGAAATCATGATGGGGCACAAATGGGACATTAAAATATAAATATATGTCGTCAATTATATACCCAGAAAAAAAGGTTGATACGGATATGATCGAATTACCATTTTTTGAATGCGTGTGAATCCGGGTTTCTGATTCGTTTGAACGAATTGAGACGCATTTAGATGAATTGGGACAGTGCGAATTGAATGCTTGTGAATTCGTATGAATGCGTGGTCAAGGTGAATTCGAACAAAAATAAATAAAAAGTGCATGCGTCGAGACTTGAACCAGCGATCCCTCGCTTATCAGTCCAGAGTTACCTCACTGTGCTACGGGACAATTTACTAAAGATTTACAGTAAATTCTATTTGCACCTCACGTTGGTTTTCCTGTTACGGATCAAACTGTATTAATCAACACTTGCTGAAATTCGCCGTGTAGAATTGGGGAGAATTCGAGTGTACATTTTACTTTCATGAATTCAGACGCATTGACCAATGTTGAAGGGTATGCATGCTGACGCATTGAAGTGAATTCGCGGACTTCAAACTTTTGCACCGTATTTGTACGTATAGAAAGTTTCAAAATTAAAATAGTCCAGATAACAATCGTGCGAGGCACGTTACCCGCACGGCATGCGAGGCACGCAGTGCGTGTAGGGTGTGGTACATATGCATCGCATTTTGTAAGAGGCACGTACGTGCGAGGCTCTATGCGTCGTACAATGCGAGAGGCACGTGTGTGCGAGGCATATGGCTTGCATTTTGTGATAGGCATCTATTTATACATATAATGTTATTATAAGCCTATTTTTTGATAATAATGATGTAAATTATTATTATTATTGTAGAAATAATTAGTGTCAATAATTTCCTACAGAAAAAAATATGAAAAACATCTAAAATGTAAATTTAAATGTTATAAGTATTTTTAATTTACTGATGTTGACAGTCTTATTTAAAAATCTAATTTTTACAAATTAAATATTTAAAAATAATGTGTTGAAATTACTTTTACACCTTTTTAAATGTTTTAAAATTCATTTGACCATTACTATATTAAAGGAAGTTTGTAATGTTCCCGCGTGATCACGTGGTTGGAATGAACTTCAACATGGCGTTTCTTTCTGTTGGTTAGGCTAGGTTGTTCATGATCAGTTGTTTATGGTGCAGTGTGACGTGTTTTTATCACGTTTCGTGAATTTTGTAGAAAAAAACGTTTGAAATTAAAAGGAAATCTGACAGGTAAGTTAATTAATATTTATTTTTAAGTTTTGTAATCCGACATGTGTTTTTTTACTTTCAAATTTTCAAGCTTGTATTTAATTTATTGCTACTGAAATTACGAGGTTTATAACCTCCATTTCAGTAGCGTTGAATTTGTAGTTTTTATATTTTTCTAATAATTAACACAATTTGAAAAAAACTAGTGTTTTTTCCAATTACCCTAAAGTATACCTAAAGTACAAAGTAGTACAATGTCATTGTACAATGTATTTGTACAATGTATTTGTACAATGTAGTAGTAATGTAGTAGTACAGTAGTAATTGTAGAAGTACAATGTAATTGTACAAACTACAATTACCCTTATGTATCCTATTTTCAAGATTTGGTCCGGTACCCTATATGTGCAGCCCATAATGTCACTTTTATAATGTCACTTTTCTTTCAATAAATTAACTCATGGGTTAATCACTATTCAATTCAGGTTTCTGAAGTATCTTTATTTCTTTTGAAATATTTAAAATATTCATTTAGTTTTAAAAATACCCTGAAATCTTACAAATCCCTTCAAATTATTGAAATAGTTAAAAATTTCTCGGAATCTTCAAAAATACTCTGAAATATTTCAAAAGAAAGAAAGACACTTCAGAAACCTGAATTGAATAGTGATTAACCCATGAGTTAATGTATGGAAAGAAAAGTGACATTATTAAAAGTTACACCATGGTCTGCACATAGGGTACCATAGGGACAAAATATTGAAAATAGGGTACTTTAGGGACCTCAACTGAGTATAAGGTACATACCTACCTATCTTGAATATAAAGCTTTTTATTATATGAATAATACTTCTCTTTTATTTCAGAGGCAGCCAAAGATTGTATTTTTTTACCGGTCCAACAACAAAGCTCAATTTACTTCCGAAATGCAGAAAGTCCTAAGAGCGACGAAACAAAGGTTTCGGAACTCCTTAAGGAAGTCTACACTGAAAACGCCGACTGAAGAAGAAATCCTGGAAAGGATAAACGAGTTGGAAAAAGAAATTAACAATCCGGAAGAAGAATCTTATAATGAAGAAGAAGAGGAAGAGTTTGCCGATGACGAAGGAGATCCGTGAAGTGCTTTAGAGTACAAACTCTGAACATATCGTTCACCTACATGAATTAGGCCATAAGCCACAAAGTTTTGATTTTATAGAAAAAAAAGAAGCTGCTTTCAGATTTGAGTATTTATAAAGCTCAAATAAGTTATTTTCTTTATTAAAATTTTTATCATAATCATTGTCCCTCATACATCTAGGTGGACGATGTTCAAAATTTAATTATACGATACATAGTTACACGAAAATTATTACTTAAATTTTGAGATTACACGGCAGTTGCAATATTGTTGTCAAAGTTTGCATTAAATAATTAATAATTTCATATTTTTTCACGCGTGCTTTAAATAAACAAGTTGAACAAACTAGTACTGCCCACCCAGATGAATTAGGCCATATGCCACAAAGATTTTATTTAATAAAAAAGGAAGAAATTGAATTTAAATTTTAGCCTTCGTGCATCTAGGTGGACGGTATTTTAAATTCAGTTTTAAGGTACATTGTTCTACGACAGTTAATGATATTTGATGAGAAAAGCACTTAAAGAAAAACAATGCACAAGCAGGATTTAAAGTTTGTTGGTAAAAAAGTCACTGAGTCATAATGATTATTTGTTGAGTACCAAATACATATAATTTATTCAAAGAACGAATCATAGGTTTGCCTTCTAGCAAAGGCTACATGAAGTTTAAAAAATTAAAATAAAGAAGACGAGTAAGTGGTACCGACTCGAACTTTGTAACGCTTGACACTGACCCTGACCACCTCAATTCGGCCGGTGAGGAGAGAAGATAACAGGGTAGACAAGGCAAGGTTGATATCTATGCGATACAAACACAATAGAGAAAACCGACATGAATTATCGGGAACATCTCCCCCCCTTTTCGATGATTAAAACGAAAAATGACACTCACTGGAGTCACAAAAAAGAAGTTCACGTGGTATGTTGCACCTCCAAAGAGTGAACCGGCAAGACACACAACTTTACAATGGGTCTATCGAGAGTCCAATTAGCAGTCCGCAGAGTAACGGATCTGACATGACCTTCAGCGTCCGGACGTGTAGCAATGACGCTGCCTACAGCCCACTTTGTGGGAGGGAGATTTTTGTACAAGATGAGCAGGAAATCATCGATCTTGATTGGAGGCACAGGCCTCTGCCACTTCGGACGAGTTTAATTTTCTTGTAGGTATTCAGAGGACCATCTGGTCCAGAAATCTTCATACATCTGTCTAGTAATCTGCCAGCGTTGTGGTCTATTTTGCTTAAGATCTGTGAGAGATGGTTCTGGAACTATGAAGATCGGAGAACCGATCAAGAAATGACTCAGTGTTAACGGCACCAGATCACTCGGATAATCACTCTGAGCCTGTAGCGGATATGAGTTCAGGAAAGCTTCCACCTGTGTGAGGAAAGTTGTAATTTCCTCAAAAGTCAGAGTAGTATCTCCCACTACTTGACGAAGGTAATGTTTCACAGAGCGGACAGCTGCTTCCCAAAGTACTCCGAAGTGTGGGGCGCCTGGAGGGTTGAAACGCCACGTCGTTCCGTTGTCAGCAAGATAACGGCTGATGGTCGTTGAGACAGCAGAGGCCTCATCAAAAAGTGTACGGAGCTGTTTATCGGCTCCCACAAAATTAGTACCGCAGTTGCTGTAAAGAAAGGTGAAAAACCACAATGTAGCCCTTGTACGACTTGTGTCCTCGACCTTTTGTAGTTCGCATCCAAATGGAACCAGCGTAATCCAGACTGCTTATAGCAAAGGGTCTAGACGGTCGAGTAACTCTATGAGAAGGCAGTTGACCCATAAGTTGAGTGCAAGTGGTTTGCACGATGTCGAGCGCAAGTAACGCAACGACTCAAAACCTTCTTTACGACACAACTGTGCTGATCCAATACTGTCTCCGTAAATTAGAAAACGTAAGCTGCGGTCCCCCATGTGACATGGCTTGATGCCCATTTTGAACAATGAGTGTGGTGAGGGTAGAAGTCCAAAACAGCATGTTTCAAGTTGTTTGCGCAGCAACTTAAGCCCTTCGAAGAAGAGTCGGCGTTGTTCATACCCAATCAGACGGCATCAAGCCCGTTTCAAAACGTCTGGGTTAAACTTACATGGAGGAAAGTCAATGGATTTCTTTTGCAACCGGTCGATGAATCGCAGACAGAGAGCACTAATGCGAAGTAGTTTCGTGAAGGTCGAGTATCGACCCAGCAGGGACCACGGTGGATCAAGTTCAACCGTTGCAGCATGGAAAACGGTCCTTTTCTCTCTGTTGATGCTCGGATCTATTGAGCTCGTAGAAGATGCCCAAAATGTGGGTGGTTGCGATAACCAAGGTGGTCCAGCCCACCAGAGAGGATGGCTCTCCAAAAGTAAAGGAGAAATTCCTCGAGACGCACAATCAGCTGGATTGTCAGTCCCTGGAACATGGTGCCAGATAGCGTCAGGCAAGACAGTCTGTATTTCCGAGACCCGATTCGAAATGTATGTCATCCATCGTAGAGGATGGCCTCGGATCCAATCGAGAGTATTTGCCGAGTCGGACCATAGATGACTCAGCACCATAGTGGGTAGATTCAAGACAGAAGGAACATGAACTACAAGCCAACCTCAGTCTTGGCTATAACGAGAGAGACTCGTATCTCATATAAAGGAGTTAGGATCCTCAGATAGACCACTGCACCGATAGCCTTCTCCGACGCATCTCCAAAGCCGTGAAGTTCGCGGCCAGACACGTCCGAAGAACATCCCAACCAACGAGGGATGCTGAGCAATGACAGTTCAGGAAGCTCGTTCCTGTACTTCCCCCATGTAGCAATACGATCAGTAGGCAAAGGATCATCTCAATCTATTTTAACTGTCCACAAACTCTGCATAACAGGTTGCCAAAGAATTCCGAGAGCTTCGTGGGTTGGGTCTGGAGTAAATTCATAAGACGATGCCTTTTCCTTATAATTTTTCGTGACTCCTTGCAGAACATCCTCGCAGTTCGACAACCATTTCTTCAAGATGAAACCGCTCGCCTTGAGAAGCAGATTCACTTCGCGGCGTTTCTCTATGGATGTAGCGATGTCGTAGGCTCCGAAGAGGACATCGTCTACATAAATTTCGTTCTTCAGAATATCCGTAGCCAAAGGAAAGTTGATTCCTTCGTCTTCTGTCAGCTGATGTAAAGTACGGATCGCCAAGTAAGGAGAAGAAGCAAAACCGAAAGTTACGGTGTTTAGACAGTATGTCTGGAGCTTGTCGTCAGAATTTGACCTTCAAAGTTCTTCTGGTAGCTGCGGTCTTCAGGATGGATCCAAATACGTCCGAACATCTTCTCAATGTCTGCTGTGAAGACGATCGGATAGGATCTCCAACGAAGTATGACGTCTGGAAGTTCTGTTTGAAGTGTGGGCCCCGAGTGCAGTAGCTCATTTAGAGAAATACCCAAATCAGTTCGCTGAGAGGCATTGAAAACTGATCTTAATTTTGTACTAGAACTGGTTTCCTTGATGACGCAGTGGTGCGGTAAAAATAACCCTGAGTAGATTGTAGCCAATGATCCGTAGAAATACCACAAGGGGTACATAAGACGTAAGTATCGGTAAAACAATACAGCGTACATGAAAACTATCCTCAGGATTAACACATGACGTCACCCTAACATTTACTTAACCTCGAGAGGTTTTTGTGCGTTGGTCGCCGACGCCACCCATTGTTACAATGGCACGAAGTCGTTTTAGCTTGAGTCTCCTAGCAAGAGACTCAGAAACAAAAGACGCTTGAGCCTCCTGATCTAGAGGTGCTCGAGAAGAATATGAACAGCCATCTGATTCTTCAGTGGAAACGATTGCTGTGACTAGAAGCACGGGCCCATCTAGTCATAGAGGAGCTTTAGCAACATGCGAATTGACGGAAGACATAGCAGGTGTAAACGCGCTGCTATTTACATTTAAATTAAACTTAGTAGGCACAGCTGTAGTGCCAGACTCACTCCCTGGAGCGTTACTAGAAGACCGATGTACCATGGTATGATGTTGACCGGAGAAAGTTTGACAACGCTTGGGTGAGACACACTCTCGGATCACGTGCTTTCCCAAGCAATTAAACCATAACCCTCACTTAAGAATTAGTTCTCGTCGCTGATCAGGAGTCTTGGATCTAAAAAGACTACAAAACAAAGTGCATAACAGGGCATAGCGGACAACCACCCTCTTTTAGTGCAGCCCCAAGAGCTTGTGTGCGAAAAACCTTCTTACCAGATTTGGTCAAATCTGGTAAGAAGGTCTGGAAGACAGGTCTGTCATTTTAAATTTACTTTCGGTAAACGAATGCTTGAATTGAGAACCTTCCCCAAACTCAAGTGACTCCAACGCGTTCACTCGTGAAACTAAAAATGTCCTTAAAGTCTCGAACGAAAGATTAGTGGGAAGTGATCCCGTGTTTTCTTCCCAAGCCTTCCGGAAGGAGCGGTCTAAACGGTTCACTGTCATGTGAACCAGAATATCATTCCAGTATTTCGTTGGTATTTTCATGGAAGTAAGACCACCAATCACTTCACAAGTGTCATTTAAGAGAGTACTAAGTCCCGAAACATGCTCCTTAGTGATATGTTCTATCCCGAAAAGTTTCCCTGAATACGCGTTTATGAGGGCCCGTTCACTATCGTAACGATCCATAAGTGTTGTCCATGCTCGCTCAAGGTTATCACCAGTGATACTTATATTGACTAACAGCTGAGCAGGCTCATCTGTCAAAACTTGCCTTCAAGTAATGCAGCTTCTGGACTGACGGCAGAGTAGCTTCATCCTTTACCATCGAACAAAACATACCCCGGAAGGCAGGCCACGTAGTGAAATCACAGGAGAACTTTGGTAATTCTAGTTGTGAAAACATCTTTTTCACTTGAGTTAAAGGAGCATCATTGGTAGCGGGGGGTGTACCTTTAGAAGAGGAAGAAGCACCAATTGCGTCCAACTCGGCCTGTACATACACCTTTGGAGAAACATATTTTTCTTCATCCCCTAGCCGAAAGTACGTCTTCCCGGCCGCATTTCTGTCCGGGAACAGTGGCTTTTGCGGCCTGCTAGAGTTAACACGATCTCTGATTGGCTGCGAGATTTTTGTGGCTCGCTGACGTAGCAACCTGACGTAGCAACGCTCAGTATTGTGTTATCGTGTACTTAGCCCCTGAAAAGTATTTATCTTGACAGGTGAATGGAAAACTAGCTGTGAATTCGATCTCGAGTGTTTCCACTTTGTTTGTATTTATAATTATATGGTGCTCATTTCACGAGCATTTTGCTTCCCGTTAGCAAATGTATTTGCTTCCTAATAGAGGAAGCATTAGTTATTTTTTTCAATAATAGACTACCTAAAGTCTTCATTTTGATCAATTTAAAAATAGAAATTTACAAAAAATACAAAATTACAAAATAATACAACAAATTTTTTAAAGACAAAGACAAATCAGACAAATCAAATTTTGAATTCGAAATGATAATTTTCCGAGCTGGAAAAGGGAAGGGAAAAGTTCTGTCGCACCCTATCCCTTTGCCAGCTTTATGATTTTTTTTTTAAATTGTGAGAATTATTCTATTTGAAAATTTATGATCAAAAAATCTTTTCTATTCATGCGTCGTCAACTTTGAATTATGTCGATGAAAAAAGTTTTTCTGTTCGAAACAGATGATTCATATATTATAAATGAGCATAACTTCCTTAATCTTCAATAAAGTGTATTAATATTATGGATCAATCGATTTTCCTTGAATGAAGGAATCTTTTCCGTGCTTGTATCAATTGTAAATTATGTTAGTAAAAAAAGTTTTACTATAAAAAACCGTTTTTTTTTAATATTATGCATAACCATAGCTTCCTTACTCTTCAATAAAATGTATCAATGCTATAGATCAATCGATTCGTCTTGAATCAACACAACTTTTCTATTCTCGCATCAACTTTAAGTTATGACAATGAGAAAATTTTTAGTATAAAAATCGATTTTTAAAATATATAAATTACCATAACTCCCCTACTCTTTAATAAAATTTATTAATATTGTAGGTCAATCGATTCGTCTCGAACCAAGGAATCTTTTATATTCTTGTATCAACTTTGAATTATATTGAAGAAAAAAGTTTTACTATGA
>CAKNYM010046838.1:0-32729 GCA_932195095.1 Andricus curvator | reverse complement strand
TCGATCCAAGGAATCTTTTATATTCTTGCATCAACTTTGAATTATGTCAATGAAAAAAGTTTTACTATAAAAAACCGATTTTTCAAATATTATTAAGTGCTCAGAAAAAATGCAACGAATATTTTTAGAAATCCTTCAATCAGTTTCAAGATATTAGTCGGGAAAATAAGCCCTCCAAATTTCATCAATTTATCTGCGACCGTTTTCAAGTTATCGTGTTCACAAAAAAGCGTGACATCCACACATCCACACACACACACATCCGGACAATTGCTTAGAACATTGTATTAGACATTTTTAAATTTGGGAAGGTTAAATTAAATGAATTTAAAAATTTTGGAAAATGTTAGCATTACAAAGCTTCCTCTATGAGGAAGCAAAAGAGACCGTCGGTGTGCTCAACCTAAAAACTGATTGGTTAGCGTCGCCGCGACTTTTGTGCATGAAAAGACGGCACAAGACCTCAAAAATGGTTCTTCCTCGTCTGGCGGACGAGGAATAAGTATTTAGAAAAAATAAAAAATATCTCTTTTTGATACCCGCCCCGACCAGCAAAACCTCGGCTCCGCCTCGGCTTTGCAAAAGTCGGGCGGGCGACCGAATCTCATGCATCCGCTCAGCTGACCCGAGAGCAGCAGCGGCGCTACGCGAGGTGGCGCGCGTGCTGATGCAGGCCACAAGAGAAAAAGCACCCGAGCTAGCAGCCGACAACGCATTTTATTAACTCGGCTTCGCCTCGGCCTTCATATCACACACGCCCGGAAATCCAACTTTCTGGCCTTGGGTCGTAATATACTATTTCTTCCCCTTTAGTAAACCAATCTTGCGCAAAGTATGGATCGGTTGAATTGTCCTCATGCACAGTGAGAAGCTGATCATGATTTGTACTAAACTTGGACCACTTCTTTTCCAATATTTCCAAGTGTACGTTGAGGACTTTCTTGAAAAAGTTCGTTTCACCGGACTTTTTTAAATTGAAAACTGAATTGCAGATGAGTTCGTCAATCCCATACTGCTGAGCAATACAGTCCTTAACGCTGATTTCGATACGGCACTACAGTCAATAAAGGTAAAAAAATGAAAAAAATCGACAAGAATCGAAACACTTAAAAAGTTACATCAAAAGATAAAAAGTTAAAATTCGAATAAAATCGAAATACGTTAAAAAAGTCAAAGATAAATACAACCCTGTCAATATGGCAGCAAAACATTACACAGTATGAGTGCACAAAAAGAGTGTTACGATTAGTGCTGCAAAGTATCAGCTGTTCTAAAGTCTTCAAAAGTTTAAAGAGAATCGAAATAAAAACGATACACTTTAAAAGTTATACAAAAGTAGTTAAAATTCGAATAAAATCGAAACACGTTAAAAAGTCAAAAAAGTCAAAGAAAAACACAATCCTGTCAGTATGACAGCGAAACACTACATAATATAAATGCACGAAAAGAGTTATGATGTATATAGTGCTGCAAAAGATCAGCTGTTCTGAAGTATTCAGAAGCTCAAAAAAGAATCGAAATGAAAACAATACACTTTCACAGTTACATCCAAAAAATAAAAATAGGATTTTGAATTTGATTTTAATCTAATTTAGGGTTCCTAAATTGAAATTGAAATACGTTAAAAGTAAAAAAAAAAGTCAAAGAAAAACACAATCCTGTCAGTATGACAGCGGAGCACTATACAATATAAGAATAAAGCTGTCGAAAGTTACGAAGCACATCTCTATGAAGTGTCAGCTGTTCAAAAGTCTTCAAACACTTAACAAACGTAGAGTATGGAAAAGCACATGGTATCGCAAAGCTGTCATTCTGTGAAGCGACTTGTGGGCAGTGATGGTCAGCCGATCAACACCACGCATTGCGCACACACCGGCGCACAGTGGGCTAAAGTGAAAAAGTTCATGACAAAATCGTAGAACTCTTGACAGGGATGACCTAGAGGGATGGAATTTTTTTAGATTTACAGATGAATAACTACAGAATAGAGGACAAATTCGGAGAAGCTGAAAATATATACTTTTTACCTGGAAAATCTAGGTTAAATTTGACATTTTTTGATAAAAAGTTGTATTATTGGATACCATGGGAATTAATTAATTATTATTAATTAATGGTATAATGGGCGCTCAACTGTTATATTATGTATGTTACACATATATTCTAATACATTTCGTTATGCCGAATCTAAATATCGGCTTTAAATCGGCCTAGGACTTCCTGTTTGTAAAACAAATGCAATTGAATTATCTATTTTAAACCTTTGTGGCATGAATGATCTGCACTTCCGAGTGGACACAAGAGTCTGTAAGATATCGTTATGATATCGTTCTTCGGACGCTGTAAAGACATTTGAAAAAGACAACTTAAGCATGTAGTTAAGATAACGCAAATATGTCCCAAAATTTTGGTCATCATAAAGACAACAACGTGACTGTATAAGGATAATCGAAAAATGTCTCAAAGACGTCCAATAGTTGGTCCTAAAGATATTAAAATAAAGTCTTTCACATGACTTTACTCTGTCCATGTCTGTCGTTTTTTAATCATTACGATATCTGTAATGCCTGCTGACTAGAACGTCTGAAAGAGGTTCAAAAGATGTCAGAGTGATAATTTCAGGACAAATAAAACATCGTGAATGAAACAAACATATTTACTAATAATGTCACTATAGATTAATTCTAGTTTCATTCTCCATCATTTTGTACCACATTCGAGGACCTCAAAACCAACTTTATATGCACACATTTATCATTATATTTTCCAAATTGCGTCATTTGGGTAAATAATCCTATAGAAGGTACATAAACATGTTTACTGTATTAAAAACGAAATGTATGTCCTCTCGCATTATTCTTTGTTAATTACTATTTTTTAGGTTGTAATTTTATACATATATGAACAGGCGTAGTTTTCTCTGCAGCCTAATTTGGTTATGATGCATTAATAACACAATTATGATTTCATAATTTTAGTGAAATATTAAAGTTGTTATTTCTTTTTGGGCCCTTCTTATTATGGTCACTTTACGACCCTACGAGTCTTACCGCCCTTAAAGCTGTGACATCCAATAAAACTTATAAGTTTTGCATCTTTGGGTAACTTATTATATTGCTCAATATAAAACTCTGTATTTATCCTACATGTTTAGTGTAATATCCGCACAAAACTATTTAGTAGACCAGGATAGATATACTTTCCCTTTTCTTCACCACAAACAACAATCAGATTTCAAATTCAAATTTTAAAGCATTTACTAACCTTCTATCTACATACAAAACGAGAAATAATCTCTAGCTTTTAAAATAACAATCAGCAATTTTACAAATGAACTCAGACAGCCTCCATTTATTAAGATTAACCATGTAGTTTCTTATAGAACGAAATCTGAAATTTCATTTTTGAATTTCATCCCAGACAAGAAATACTCTGTTTGGAAGTGAACCATGATTTTGCTTTTTAAAATAAATTTTTTGATATTTTTCAATCATTGTATACCATTAAGCCATTTCCCTTTCAGGGTAGGCGTGACACTACCCGATTCGGGTAGTGTTTCTAGGTGGATAGTTTCTTGTAGTAAATAACTACAAGTGTGGGCATACCATACCCACGATCATTAATAAGTAAAAAAGTGGCTTTTCAATACATGCAGGTGAAAATTATAAGTTGAATGTCGTAAAGACGTCGTAACGATGTCGTAGAGATGTCGTAAAGACTTTGACCTATCAGTTTTTATTGGAAATTTCAACTTCGTAAACATTTTCGACCACCGTAAATAAGAATATAATATAATAAAGCATAAATAAATAATATGTATTTAATCGCAGTTATCTTCTTAGTGCAGGGTGAAAAATATGAGAGGTGTATCAATTTTCATTAATCTTTTTTACATTCTCATTCTAATGAGAAGGTATTGGTTTTATGTAAAATTTGACATAGTCGGTTTTCATCAAATGTCCACGTTTTGAGACCTCCTGAGTCAGAAAAAACGATTTTTACGAAGGTGTCTGTCTGTCTGTAGTCTGTAGTCTGTAGTCTGTCTGTCTGTCTGTCTGTCTGTCTGTCTGTAGCCACGATAACTTTCGAAAAAATGATCAGATTTGATTGAGCTTTGGCACACTTTTTTATGGCCGAAAAATAGAGAACGAGTTCGTTAACCAGCTATTTTGGATAAAAATCCAAAAAGTGAGCACATTTTGAAAATTTTTGAGACCACTTTTTTGGAAGATTTGAAAATTCTATGTACGGTTATTAGTAGTACGTAAAATGACGAACAAAATATTCTGATGACTTTTCGTGATAAAAAAAAAATTACTGGAGTTATAGCATTTTCAAAATTCCAAAAAACAAACGAAAATGAACATTTTAAGCCGAAAAACGCACGATATGAAAAAAAGTCAAGAGGAGAAAAACGTTGATTCCTGAACACCCTATAATATTTTCATGGCAACTTTTTGAATTTTTCGAAAAATAAAAAATTCAAATTTTGATCACACAAAAAATTAATGAAAAATCAAAAAAGCCATTTTGCTGTAAAACTATGCAAGATAACAGAAAAGATCATCTCACCAAAATTGTGCACCTAAAAAAGATCTACAAATTTCTTATCATTCACTTTTTGATATGACGCGTAGTTTTTGTTTTATTCGTAAAAAACAGCATTGAAAATAGAAAAATCAAATTTTCAGAAGAATATTACCAGCTACGAAAAAATGACCGAAACAAAATTTGTTCATCCATGGAAGAGGTACAAATTTATTGTGACTCATTTTTCGATAGGATGCGTGGTTTTTGGTTTATTCGTGAAAATAACATTGACAGTAAAAAAAATCAAAGTTTTGAAAAAACAATGCAAGGTATGAAAACATATAAATGAACAAAAATTGTGCATTCAAAAAAGACTTACACACCCGTAATCAATTTTTGTGGTAAGAATATATTCAAAATGAAAAAATTAACTTTTTTGATAAACGGCACAAGCTAAAATAAAATGTTAACTAATAAAATTTGTCGCCTGAATTATATCATTACTTTTCATTTGAAATCAAATACAAATTTAGTAATTTGTATATGAAGAAAATATAACACGAAGCACAAAGTGCGCGCTCAGTGTATTTACCAAATCGCACGCCGTAAGTGCGCTCCAACTTTTTTGTTTCTATCATACGGTTCAAATGATTTTCAAATCAAATATCGAGCGCGAAGCGCGAGTGTCTGGATGAGAATGTGTTCCTTAAGGTCGATAGAACCTTGAGTAAATAAAGTTCCTTTTCAGTCAAAAATAAAAGAAAATTTAACAATCACTTAATATTTAGAGGTTTTGATAATTTTATAATATTTGCAAACCAACTTTTTCTTTTCATCGAAGTCGAACACGAAGTTCAAAAATCTAGAGGAGCCTAGCGTAAAGCGCGATGCAAATACGCCCGAGCGCGTAACGCGAGGTGAATACATAATCGAGCGCGAAGCGCGAGATAAATATATGATCGAGCGCGAAGCGCGAGATCCAACAGTCGCGCGCTCCAGGCGCGCTCAAACTTGCGAGCGAAGCGAGCCGCGCGCGAAGCGCGCCATGAGAATGTGCCCGCGAAGCGGGCAGATTTTTTTTACTGTTAAGAACTGGCGAATCAGATTTCAAATTCGAATTTTAAAGCATTTACTAACCTTCTATCTACATACAAAACGAGAAATAATCTCTAGCTTTTAAAATGACAATCAGCAATTTTACAAATGAATTCAGACATCCTTCAATTATTAAGATTAACTATGTAGTTTCTTATGGAACGAAATTTTACATTTCATCTCAGACAAGAAATACTCTGTTTGGAAGTGAACCATGATTTTTCTTTTTAAAATAAATTTATTTTTATTTTTCAATCATTAATAAGTAAAAAAGTGGCTTTTCAATACATGCACGTGAAAATTATAAGTTGAATGTCGTAAAGACATCGTAACGATGTCGTAAAGATGTCGTAAGGACTTTGACCTATCAGTTTTTATTGGAATTTTTCAACTTCGTAAACATTTTCGACCACCGTAAATAAGAATATAATATAATAAAGCATAAATAAAAAAATATGTATTTAATCGCAGTTATCTTCTTAGTGCAGGGTAAACAATATGAGGGGTGTAGCAATTTTCATTAATCTTTTTTACTGTTAAGAACTGGCGAATCAGATTTCAAATTCGAATTTTAAAGCATTTACTAACCTTCTTTCTACATACAAAACGAGAAATAATATCTAGCCTTCAAAATGACAATCAGCAATTTTACAAATGAATTCAGACATTCTTCAATTATTAAGATTAACTATTTAGTTTCTTATGGAAAGAAATTTTCAATTTTATTTTTAAATTTCATCCCAGACAAGAAATACTCTATTTGGAAGTGAGCCATGATTTTGCTTTTTAAAATAAATTTTTTGATATTTTTCAATCATTAATAAGTAAAAAAGTGGCTTTTCAATACATGCACGTGAAAATTATAAGTTGAATGTCGTAAAGATGTCGTAACGATGTCGTAAAGATGTCGTGAGGACATTGACCTATGAGTTTTTATTGGAATTTTACAACTTCGTAAACATTTTCGACCACCGTAAATAAGAATATAATATAATAAAGCATAAATAAATAATATGTAGGGGAGACCGGGGCGAGATGAGCATACGGGGTCAAATGAGACACTGCATTTTCTCTCAACATATGTGATTTTTGTTGCTTTTCTTTTCAGAAATAACAGCAATAATGATGTTATAATTTTTCGGAAAAAGAAAAAAATTAAATAGAGTAGTTAAAGCAAAAATAAAAATGATGAAAATTTAAAAACCTGAATCCCGTTATTCTATGATATCATAGAACGAAAAGAAATGATTGAAAATAACAGACAATATTTTCAAACTAAAGTTTTTCGTGAAGTTTATTTACTGAACTTGAATGTACTAACGCATTTATACACAATTAATTAATAAAAACAGGTAATATTGAAGTTTTAATCATAATTGTGATTTGGGGCGGAATGAGCCGGGTTCATGGGGTGAGATGAGACGCTCTTGTCATGCTTGTCATAACCTCTTTTTGGAACTGGTAGAAAAGTTTTTGTTCGCAAGATGTGAGTCGTTTTGAGTGGAATTTTCGAAAATATATAAAGATTCAAAAGAGAGTTGCAATAGTGAAAACATACAAAATAAAAACTGACATTTGTGGTTAGAAGAGTCTATGACAGTTTTATTGTAAAATCTGTGGTATAAAGAAATTCTAGTGTCAGAGCACCTGCAATTGGGTTTGTTTATAAATTTTATTTTTTGAGTTGTTTTTTCAGTATATTCTATAAACAGTTTAACAATTATTTTCAAAAATTTCAGAAAAAATGTTATAAATGAAAAATTTCAAATAAATGTTAATTCAATTTAAAATTAGAAAAGTTATTATATGAAGGAAAAATTTGAATTAATTAACCATTAAATGCATTTATACTGTCAAATATTTATAAAATCCTTCCCCTAAGTAATCAGACTTAATTATACCTTACAATGCATGAATTGGTACGAATAATCATATTGCTCAATCGTGAAAACAATTATATTTTGTCGTGATACTCATTTCCATTCTCAGAATACTTCAAATAATCTTCTATGTGTATGAAAAACATGAAAAATTATCTTCTATTAACAAAAACTAATAATTAGTTAAGGTGTCTCATCCCGCCCCAATACGTGTCTCGTCTCGCCCCAGAGCATGGGGCGAGATGAGACATGTGCACAAATTATAATTTTCATATTTTCATCGCAATTTCTATTTTTGAAATACTTCGTCTTTTATGAAATTGATACATGAAGGTTCATATAATGTATAGAACCACTTACATTTTTAAAAACTACTATGGGTTTCAACTATTTCACTGAAAATGATAACTATGCTCATCTTGCCCCGGCCTCCCCTATTTAATCACAGTTATCTTCTTAGTGCAGGGTAAAAAATATGAGGGGCGTAGCAATTTTCATTAATCTTTTTTACTGTTAAGAACTGGCGATTCAGATTTCAAATTCAAATTTTAAAGCAGTTACTAACCTTCTATCTACATAGCTAACGAGAAATAATATCTAGCATTTAAAATGACAATCAGCAATTTTACAAATGAATTCAGACATCCTTCAATTATTAAGCTTAACTATGTAGTTTCTTATGAAACGAAATTTTCAATTTTATTTTTAAATTTCACCCAGACAAGAAATACTCTGTTTGGAAGTGAGCCATGATTTTGCTTTTTAAAATAAATTTTTTGATATTTTTCAATCAATCATAAGTAAAAAAGTGGCTTTTCAATACATGCACGTGAAAATTATAAGTTGAATGTCGTAAAGACGTCGTAACGATGTCGTAAAGATGTCGTGAGGACATTGACCTATCAGTTTTTATTGGAATTTTTCAACTTCGTAAACATTTTCGACCACCGTAAATAAGAATATAATATGATAAAGCATAAATAAAAAAATATGTATTTAATCGCAGTTATCTTCTTAGTGCAGGGTGAAAAATATGAGAGGTGTATCAATTTTCATTAATTTTTTTTTTACTGTTAAGAACTGGCGAATCAGATTTCAAATTCGGATTTTAAGGCATTTATTAATCTTCTAACTACATACAAAATGAGAAATAATTTCTAGGTTTTAAAATGACAATCTTAGGAACGCTATGACTAAAATGACTTAAGAACGATATGCTCGAAAATAATGTAAGTAATGGGTCGTTAAGACGCCTTTATGATGTCGTGAAGATATTCTGAACACTTTGACCTACAATTTTTAATTCGACGCTTGGTGAGTACATCTTAAAGCAAACTTGAAATTCTTATAACTCACTCTTATAATTAGAGTTCTTTCAACATTCAGGGGAGAAATAGTTCCTCCAATTCAAAATGAATACCGTAGATTCTTTGAATTTTATACTTATAGAAAATTACAGTTGTGAAATGATTAAAATAATAATGAAAATATCTACGACTGAAAGCAAAGCAAAGATTGCAAAGAGCCTAAGTGTTAGGAGTGATCCACAATTTTTCAACAACTTATTAGGGCCCTCTTTTATTCTACGCCTAGCTTCATAGACGTCTTCTAAATAGCTATATAAAAACACAAAGATTACCACTTTTTGTAGTATTCAAATATCACATGAAAAAGAGCACGAGGTCTAGCAGGATTATCGGATGTGTTCGCCTATAAAATAAATACATATTATTTTTAATTAAAAAAATATAAAACGTTTTCTCTTTACTTTTTCAATGAGGGATCTGCCACCAATAAAACCTATACATGTAATGGAGAATTGCATAGTACAATTATAAAATGGCTATAAATTATTCAGTAAGAATAGCTCAATCAAATATGAGTTTCTTGTGAATTCTCCTATACAGTAAGATGCAAAACAAGCTGGCTCCAGTACAACGACCATAAAAAAATTACACAAGCATTACTGATTTTTTTTCAATTGTATTATCATTAAACTATAATTAAATTTATTCTCCTTCATTCAAAAAACAATGTTTGCGAAAAAAGTTAAAATAAAACTGATTAACCCTAAAATGATGCACTTTTCGTTTGATATATTTTGTCGCTTTAAAATTTAATTATTCAAGCAAAATTCATACGCATATAAGCCGCACCTCTTTTTGGTTTTTTAGAGCTTGAAAGTCGGGGTGCGGCTTATAATCGTGTGCAACTTATAAACGTTTGACCACTATGCTCAGCTTCTAAAATCGGAATGCGGCTAATATGCATTTAAATACGGTACTTCCAAATAAAACAATCACAATTAAAAACATTAGAATTACAAGCTTAAAAAATATAGTTAAACTCTAAACGAGCTGTAAAAAAAGTATGTACCACTTTTAGGTTGAGTGGCTGGCTGAGGTGGGTGGGGGGGGACACCTTATAAGCAAAAAAAAAACATTTTTTGGATCTCTAACTATCTATGATTAATATGCACATGCATTTTTTATCAAATACTTCTTTGTATATTTTTAAAAATAAATATTAAATGTAAGAGTATACATCAAAAGTCCAGTAATCGCTAGTTCCGCTATCTTAGCTTACCTACTGATCACCAAGTCTAAAGGGAAGTCTTCATCGATTTACTGAAATGTTTTAAAAATCCCGAAAAAATTAAAGATTACCTAAAAGGTTACACTCTAACTAAAAAAAATAAATCATAATTCAGATTTCTATTTCCATTTTTCGTACTCTTCCCAGTCATTTTATATTCTTGTTACATCTCTAACTATGAAATTGAATGTTGCAACATTACTGAATTGCAACATTTATGGACTTTGCGTTAAACATATGTGTTATCTTTTCGTTTTAACATTTTTAAAGACAATAATCAGTATAAAAGTCAAACAGCTCTTCAATTATGTTTGAAATTCTAGAAGTCATTGTAAGCCTACTACATTTAACAATTTCAAATTCAATTATATTAAACAATTTCGAAAGATGATTAAAAACTGTACATTTTTCAATTCGCAACTTACAGGACGGAACACTTTAAAATTATCAGACCTAGAATGAAATGTCTTCAAACTAAAACTTTCAAAACTAAATAATGATTTTGAGGTTTTGATAATTTTGCATATTTAAAACTTTCAAAGTTTCCAAAAATCCAAAGGTCGAAATTGGAATCATAAAGATTTTAAAGTTGATAAAAAGTATAATGTCACGTAGCGTAAGCGGTACAGTAGTTTCTTTTGTCAAAAAAACTTCTGCGAACAAAATAAAAAAACAAGATCACGTGAATGATGCATTAAGCAATGACGCCACCGAGACCTGAGCAGATATGTTCTCATTCTTCATTTGAAAACCTTTTTATACACGATTCTAATCAATGTTTTAATTAAATAATTCTTGGAAGGGGTCAATTACGTATTTTAAATATTTTCATTTTACGGGTTTTGCGGATCATAAAAAATATTCGGTCATTAATCGGTTTTCTCAGTTACCCAGTCAAGCAGCCATCCTGATTTTTACAACGACCAACACTTTTTAAAATATTAAAAAATGTATCGAGATTTCAATATATTTTACATTACAAAACTTTTTCGCGGCCAACTTAAAACGCTGAAATGGCAACTTTTCACCTTATATTTGCAGACGAAGGGACGAGTGCAGTTCATTTATAATTACAATATTATCAGTTGGTGTGAAATGGGTAAAATTTTTACGAGTGCATGGAAACACAGAATGCCTAAGTATTAAATTTTATTGCTTTTTACATTCTCATCAGCAAAGGTATTAGATTTGTGTAAAATTTGGCCCCCTCCGTTTTTGTCAAATGTCCACGTTTTAAGACATTCTCAACCCAAAAAACAGGTTTACGCAAATGTGTCTGTCTTTCTGTGCGTATGTATGAATGTGTGTATTCATGTGTGTATGTATGTTTGTATGTATGCATGTTGATTTTTATTTTGTTAGCACGATAACTTTCAAAATAATTGACAGATTGGATTGGGCTTTGGTATACTCTTCAAGTGTCCTAAAATGAAGGTCAAGTTTGTTAGCCAGCCATTTTGGATAAAAATTCAAAAAGTGAGCGCTTTTTCAAAATTTTTGAGACCACTTTTTTTCAAATTAAAATATTCGATGTACGGTTGTTTGTAGTACACTAAAAGATACATAATTTATTCCAATGAATTTTTTTGATAAAACAAACAATACTGGAGTTATAGCATTTACAAAATTCCAGAAAACAAACGAAAATGAACATTTTAAGCCAAAAAACGCACGATATGAAAAAAGTCATAAAAAGAAAAACGTTGCTTTTTGAACACCCTACATTATTGTTATAACAACTTTTTGAATTTCTTGTAAAATCAAAGATTCAAATTTTGATCGCACAAAAAAATAATAAAAAATCAAAACTTTCATTTTGCTTTTAAACTATGCGAGATGTGAAAAAAGATGAAGAAATAAAAATTGTGCGCATAAAAAAGGTCTACAAATTTGTTATTGATCACTTTTGGATAGGATGCATAGTTTGTTTTGTTTGTAAAAAAATAGCATTAAAAATAGAAAAATTAAATCTTTAGAAGAATGACGCAAGGAACGTAAAAAGATGAATAGACGAAAATTGTGCATTCAAAAAAGATCTACAAATTTTTTAGCAATCACTTTTTGATAGGATGCGTAGTTTTTGTTTTAATCTTAGAAAATAAAAATTTTAAATGTCTGTGCAAAAATGTGGGAGAAGTACAGAGACCGAGCGCGCAGCGCGAGGTAAATGCATTATCGAGCGCGAAGCGCGAGAACCAACAGTCGCGCTCAAACTTGTAAGCGAAGCGAGCCGCGCGCGTAGCACGCGATGAGAATGTGCGCGCGCAGCGGGCAGATTTTTTTACTCGGAATTCGATTATTTTTATTTGATGCAGTTACTCAAATTTAAACAAAAAATTTGATCTTGTACCAGAGTCGACCTTCAGTTTGCGATATTTTATTTGAAAAATTATAAGGATGTATATGTTGCCGTCTGCAAAGAAAAGGCCCTAACGCGCGGTAGCCAGATATAGAAATACTATTTTGTACTATAATAGATCAAATAAAAAACTATCAATTCGTGTCAAAAAGTAAAAATCGATTTCTTCCGCATTATGTCTCTTTCTTCAGGATGGTGACATATGCGATATACAGCAATACCTCCAACAAGTCTCAAATCGGGACCGAAAAACTCCTGTATGATCAATAACTAACTGAGCCTCCTTAGAGATTAAAATTTCATATTTCAGAAATGTAATAATAGTGATTGAGTACCCAAAATGTACAATTTTATAAAATATCGCAGAAATAATTATTTTGCTTGTTTAAAAGCATTAAATTATGTAACCAAAACTCAAATTTTGATTCGACCAGTTATCTTACTGAATTGGACTCTTGGAGGTTTTACTGTATGTATATAATTAGTAAGAGTATAAAGTGAAGTCTTGTGAGATAAATGGACAGCAGTGTTGTAGTGGAGGCCTGGTGGGGCCTAGCGCCGCCCGGATACTTTTCATGAAGGCCTTGCGGCGCTAAGCCACTTTCTTGTCACACGGACAATTTTTCCAGTTATGGGCCATTCATAAAATACGTTACCAATTATATCTTGCACTTTTAACAAAATACACTTGGGCCCGCTTTACCGGGTGTTTCAGGGGTACCTTCAGTGGCCTTCATGGTAAATCGGGCCTCTCCAAAACGTTAATCTTCTCGTTCTTGCTTGTACAAAAATAGTATGTTATATACGGCACGGGGATGTAAAAAAAGCTAGAATAATGTCCTATCCGACATGTTAAAGATCATTCATATTTATAACTAACCAACTTCTACGTCATCCGTCCATGCTATTTTAGGATAAAATTTAAAAATAACCATGCAAACTGTTATGATAATTGAATATTTTCCATTTCAATAACTCATTCTGTTTTTCAATTTCTAAGTCACTTTCACCCTCGTCAACATAGCCAGAATCCTGAAACAATGATACATCCAAATTTGACGTACAGTCAGATTTATCCAATTCTTTTGCTAGTTCTGCAAAATAATTTATGGATTATTTACAGCGTAGAAGATTTTTCGCTTTTTATTTGAAAATTACTAGAAATATGAAATGTGAATCATTATTCGAAAATCTTTAATTAAAAAGAACGATCATCATAACATATAACTCTCCTTGAGTTTTGAAAGAAAATCAGCTTATCTACTATTTCGTTCTAACTCAACAGCTTTCAGTACTTTTGAAACGTGATTTTTTTTAACGCTTCTTGCTTTTCTTTTTCATCTACAGGGGCATATAAAAAATAATTATTTATTTCCCAAGTGATTTTCCTATTAAACTAAGCACCCTGAGACTTTAAATATAATCTTACAAGATACTTGTCTTGATTGGTGTGATGTATCCTTTGTAGATCGGAGATTCAAGACTGAATCCCTAGAGTCGTCCTCTTTGAGAGGGCATGTTGGTTCTTTTTTCGAATCCAAGTCCCCGTCATTGTTCTCACGGGCCCCACGCTCTGTAATGGACAAGGGAACAATGAGTGAATAAATTATATTAGAAAAATACAAATTACAGGTACTAAATAAAATTAAAAATAGTAAGTTGTAATCGGAATTTTCAATCTTACTCTTGTAATCCACAGAGCAACCGTATTCTTTTTTAGAAAGAAGTCGATCATCTGCAATATATAAATATGAAATAATTTCATATGCCTTGAGTTACATGGCAATAGCTATTTAAAAGGTTTACGTTACTTTCATGAGATCCTTCTGCATATTTGCATGGTGGATCTGTCCATCCACGAGTACCCACAACTTTCTGCTGGTTAGCAGCCGATTCTGTAAACTTGGGTTTTTTATGAGATCTGAAATAAAGAGAGCTTGAAGTTGTTGTTAAACTTATGTGAAATTTAAGTTATACATTACGTACGGCACATATCGTTCTCTTCCGGAAAATCTGGAAACTGTTTCCTTTTTGTCAATCGTTTTGGGGGAAGAAAATTCGGAGTCATGAACTGAAGTTCTTCGTCAGAAGGTGAGATATTCTGCGATATTTTTTCAATATCACGAGCGTCATCGTAACTGTCTGTGGGCAGATAAAGAACAATGATGTATATTGCACATTTCTCCTATGTTGAAATTAAAAAAAAAGCAAAGAAATAACAAGTTTTAAATTACGCAAAGAAGAATTCCAAACGTATGAAACAATAAGAATATTTTAAAATATAAAAAACTTACAAAAAATAACCTTTACTATAAGCTTAAACTGCACATATGAGAAATTTTAAATACCCAATTCTTTCGACGTATTCTTTATTGTGTATGTAACCCAATCTGGTTCAGGGGAGTAACATTTTTTAGCAGCTCTGCTTCCCTCGCCGGATTTACTGGGGTACACAAAACTGTTCTTTTCAACGTTTATCCAATATTTTGTTACAATGAAACTTTGTTTATCGGCAAATATAGTATAGAAAGTCGTCGACCTTCTACGATTCTGCAGACGATAAGTGGAAAAGTGATAAATTCTAAAATCTATACGTGAATATGATACAAATATCAATGCGCTATATTCCATGTATAATTACCTTTCTTCTACTACTTCTACCCATTGTCAATCTATATTGGAGGAAGAAAATAATTATTAGAAATATTTTGTAATAATTATTTCGCAATAGAAGCATACATTAATTGTGACATTGCGCAAGGAAAGGGCACACTTTTTCGATTGCAGTTTAGGATATTATAATTTATATTCCAGTACAAAGTGTTTTCAATTTAAAAAAGTAATCATATCACAGTGCCAACTGTCTTACAATTTTCGGATTATTATAGTATGCACGGAGAAAAAAATATGCCTATAATAGTAAGAATACTAGTCATGCTTTTGTCGCAGGTTTCCTTTTTGCTTTTTTGCTTCATGCTTTTAAAGCCGTTATCCCTTGCGAAAAAAGCTCCAACTTCACCTTGCTATATTTGTAAAGAACTCACCCTATTAGAGTATGAGTACTCTTACAAATGAGATATTAGGCCGCGCTTACTTACGAACGTAGCCCCTGTAGGCCTGGCCTAACTTCACATTGCTTTTGCAAGACTACTCATACCCTAAGAGGATGGGTTTTCTTACAACCGTAGCAAGGCAAAGTTGGAGCTATTTCCGCAAGGCACAACTGCTCTGAGGGCATGTGACTACAGCAATAACGGCATGCGCTTGATTCTTTTAGGGTATAGGACATTTAATGCTAAAAATGTCTAACCTGATGCCAATATTGGCAGAAATTCATGCCAATTTGGCACATGAAGTTCCGTACTGTAATATCAAGAGCTCAGCCTACTATAACAGTGCGATTTTTTTCTCCGTGTGAATAAGTAATTTTACAAACTCGATGGTCTCTTGGTGTTGTGGGAAAAGACGGGTCGGATTGTCATCGTATACATACATCAAGTTGCGTCGGGATCAATCGTGCCGAGAAGAATCGTGGTCGTGGCTCATGGAGCCTGCATTTGTGCAATTATAAAAAAGAATAATTATTCTTTTTCGGTGCGCACCTCTAAGAGAATTATTTTGTTCAAAATAAAAACATTAGACAAGAATATATTTTTTATTTTGTTTAGACCTGCGCACTATTGCCAGATTAGCACCTGATGAGCCCGTCCAATCTAGTCCTAAGCCATACAATTTCGTTACACGTCTAACTAGCGCCACATTAGTCCATTTAAATAGCGCCAAATTACCATTTAGAGTTGAAGGGTGTATGCTGGGCCCCATCAGAAACTCAAAATTTTTCCACGTGTGACTCTATTTGGGTTATCTATTGAAATTTGTACCATTTTCGACGATTTCCGTTAGAAAATGGGAAACTTGTAATATTTTAGTTTAACGCTCAATTCTTCTTGAGACATTCCCAATGTAAATTTGATTAACTCAGCTCTCACAGTCTACATAGGATAAAAAATAGGGTAGAAAATTTTTTTTTCACGCTTGAGGGTACCAAATTTCAAAACTGGGCTACGATAAAAAAGTTTATAGGGTGATATGACCAGTGTATGAACACCCCCCAGTGAATGAACATTGCTATAAAAAGTACAAATATTAAGACTAGGCGCGCTCTGTCGATAATTTTGAGGTATGCAACAGTTAGAATAGGATCTCCTAGAGGGCAGTGCAAACTCAAAATTATCGACAGAGCGCACCTAGTCTTAATATTTGGACTTTTCATAGCAATGTTCATTCACTGGGGGGTGTTCATTCACTGGTCATGTCACCCTAGGTATTGATGTTTCTGTTTTTTTTTTAATTAATTTTTACGCTAAATTTAAAAAATCCTTTAACTGCGTCAAGACTTTTTACTGATATAAACACAGTAGAAAAGAAATGAGAAAAAGCTGAATGAATGAAGAATAAACAAAACTCTGTCGATTCCCTTTTATTACCTTTAAAACCACTTACAACTTAATGAAAATCCAAATATTTGAAATCTGTTAAAATACGTTGAAATTCCTTAAAACCTTTTATCCCCTTCTGATTTGATGAAATTTTTTATAATCTGTTAAAGTTTTTTAAAATGTTTTAAAATAACTTAAAATATTTAATAATAAAAGAACAAAAGCTTTCAATTTGAAATCATCCAGAATGATTTTTATTCGGCTTAAGAGCCAACCATGGATCCTAAAGGATCCTAAGCGTTCTAAGGAATACTAAGAAAGAGACTGCAAAATATTTAGCACACCGAAAGAATGCAAGGATTCAATTTTATTTGAAAATTAGGCTATTGACTGGAAACAGGGTATTATAGGGAACGAATCTTAAAATTAGGGAACTTTAGGGACCACATCTGAATATAGGGTACGATAAGGATTAAAATTTCCAAACGCTATTGATTTTAAATTATCTAATTTATCAGTATGTACTCACTAATTATTCAATTTTAAGCCTATCAGTTCGAAGTTTAATACACAATACGACCGTATGATGTGAATAAAAGTTAAAAATCAGAACAAACTTTTATACCCTATTAATTCAAGATTATTTCATTATTAATGTTTCAATGAAACATTATTATTTGAATTTTAAATCTATCAATTTTAGAACATTTGAACTTGAAACCATATACCATTCTAAACAAGTACATTTGAAGTATTGTATAAATGATCGCAATTTGAAATTGTTAATTTTTAAGGCTGCAGACTTAAAGTGAATATGAATATTCTTTTCAACATACTAACAATAGGAAAACGAATACTTAAATCTGAATCGAGCAATTGATAATTAACAGAGCTATAATTTAAAAGTTTTAAGTTAAATTCTTCACAATTCAAGCACTTCAATTTAATAATTGAAGAATTACTTTCAAGGAAAGGAATTTCAAATAAAAGTAACTATATAATTATCAGCAATGAGAGAAAAGTTTGGGAGAATGAGGAAACGCCTGCTGTTCTTTGCTGGAAAATAATTTTCTAAAATGACTGCTAAATAATGGGCGGAACTTGTATTATACGAAAATCTGAAAAATGCCCATTTCCCACCACTTTCTTATGGTTATTAATATTAAAGTGTTCCTAAAATATTTATTTGTGATACAAGTGCGCAAAATAGGTGATTTTGTGCGAGTGTGAATTTTGCAGTATAAGCCGGAGGCTCGAAGCAGGAGCCGGTGGTTAGCGCACGAGCGAAGCGAGTGCGAAAATGTAGACGAGTGTTCCGAGCCGCAGGCGAATGATGCAATCACTGAAAAAAGTTGAAAAAAGTTGGAAAAAAAATGATTTGAAAAAAATGTTGGCGTTTATGCTCTTTTGCCCCCGGGGGGGGGGGGGGGCTACGAAACCCTAAAAACAAAACATCAATCATTAAAACATTTGTTCAAGTTAAATCTAAATTTATTTCAAGAAGATACCAACACCAGTGTTTAAAGTTACCTATGCCAGTGGCTAAAGTACCTTATCTCGAAAGTGCGCAATCGCAGCTTTTTCACCAGTGCCTAAAGTAAGCCATCTTCAAACTGCGCATTCGCGAAAATTGTTCGCACACAGTCTGCTCAGATAAGGATGATTATCTTTTAGGGAGGAAAACGAAGAAATAGGATTGTCAGGATACTCAAATCTTTTATTGTATTCATACCAAATTTGACCCCAGAAGTACCTATTTACTATTATCTTTTGCTTTATCACTACAAATATCATTAATTCCTTTCAAACTAAAATTCATATTTTCTCATACGCCAAATTCGACTAAGCTGCAACCCCGTGTAACCAAAAATCTAAAAATGGCAATCTTTTGAACCATTTTGAAAATCTTTATTTTGGGGGAAAAAGCTCAGGATTAGGGTAAAAATTGACAGGGTGATTAGTTATAGAACTGATTTAATTACGCTGCAAATCCGGGATTTTCTGTTTTTCTCTCTAAGAGACCCGACCGCAAAAGCCTACATAGTAAACTACATTGGAACCTGTGTGGGAACCCACATGGGATCCTTGTTTGAATTCCTGAGTCAAATTAAGATCTGAGATAGGAATATAGGATGGGAATCTATACGGGTTCTTATTATGGGTTTTTATGAAGGTTCCTACATGGATTGGTTTGCAATTAGTATTTAGGGAGTGCGCAGCGTTTTTCTATGAGAGTTACGGCTGCGCAGTATTTGGGGGGGGGGGGTTTAAGATTGCCGATTATGCACCCAAAACTTCCAAAACATATTTCATTTGAAAAAAGTTATAATATGGCGTAATATGGGATTAAAAACTTCATTTTTTCTCATAATTATAGTACGCTATGTCCCCAAAATATTTATAAATAAACTATTTATAATGAAAGTTTTGGGTGAAAGGTTAAAAAAAATGATAGTTTACATTATTCTATTTTACTACATACCTGGAATTTAATAAGTTATTTCCAAATTATTGACTTTCGAGTAATATTCCGATAATTACTTTAAGGGTAAGTCATTCAAAAAAATTGTAATTTTTTAAATTGAGGTTCCCTGCAAGAAACGTAAAATTCAAAAGTATTGTTTCGCATTCACGATTTGTTTCCGTGAAGTCTGTTATGTGTCCGTTTCGCATTGGAGGGTAGCCGAAAGCGTTTAAATGCGATACTTCTTATATAACATTAAATTCCTGAATGCGTTTGAATACGAAATATAAATTTTTTTGCACGCAATGCTTTTTAATGCGAGACTTCACATTCGTTTTAATGCTTTCTAATGCGACCGAATGAGAGAAAATTTCAGAGCGAAATGAAAACTTTTTAAATCGAGAGTTCGCATTACTTTGAATCCTTTTGAAAGCGAAAGAATGAGACACATTTTCTGAGCGAGGTAAAAACTTTTCAATGCGAAAGTTCGCATATGTTTAAATACTTTTGAATGCGATAGAATGAGACGACATTTTTTATCGAGTGAAAACTTTTTAATGCGAGAGTTCGTACTGGTTTGAATACTTTTCAATACGAAATAATGATGGAAATGTTTCGGTTGAGTGAAAACTTTCCAATACGAAAGTTCACATTAGTTTTACTGATTTTAAATGCGATCGAATGAGAAGAATGTTGTGCGTGAATTGAAAACTTTTTAATGCGAAATGTCGCATTGGTTTAAATTTTGCAAATTCCAATAGTTATTGGAATACTTTTGAATGCGTAACCGCGGATTAAAATTTTATTCAATATTTTATAAAGTGTTTATTTATTTATTAATATTTATATATTTATTCTACAATATTTTAAAAAAGTTTTACAATAAACAGGAACCGCTTGATTACTTTTATACTTTTAAATGCGGAAGATTCACAACTGCCACCTCGCATTCGGCGTCTTGAAGTTTAATGCAAACCAATACTTTGTAATGCGAATCATGGACACTGCCGTTTCGCATTCAGCGTGATGAAGTGTAATGCGAACCAGTACGAACTAATACTTTTAAAATCTTTTTTCGGAACAGAAAACAGAATTGAATCGCATTCAAAATGTCAATACATTTTAATACTTTTCAATACGACGTTTTTTGCAGGGTTGGATTATGCGCTACGAAGTTGGAATTTTTTCACTTATCTTATAACAAAGCGAAAGAGGACACGGTGTAATGTAATTCCAGTCACTATTTTAGTTAATGATTATAACAGATTACAGAATACATTTCGAGGAAAATTTATTTGAGAACAAAGTTTAACCCTTACTGAGACTAAAAATCAAAATGATTCAAAAAATTTTGAAGTGGACATAGCGTAGCATACCTCGAGAGCGACAAATGATCCAACATAAGTATTATAATTTTTAAAAAATCGACCGCAATCGACTTGGATGAAATAACCCTGGCGGACCTAACGAACGGAACGGATACGCTACGTGAAATTTTGAGTTAAAAGGTCACAGAATAATCGCAAAAGTTTTTCTTGCAACATTAAAAACTTTTAAAACATATAATACTTATCGATGACGTGCGCTGAAGGCGACTTCAAACGCATCGTCGTTCAGTAGCAGTTAATAGGCGTTATCCGTCGACGATGCGTTTCAAGTCGCCTTCAACCCACATTATCGATAAGTATTATATTTTTTTAAAGTTTTTAATGTTGCAAGAAAAACTATTGCGATTACTCCGTTACCTTTTAACGCAAAATTTCACGTAGAATCCGAATTTCAACAAGTGAAATGTTCATCTTCCTTTTTTAATGAGTTTTTCTTGCATTACACGGATAGGATACGATGTGGATACTGTGAGGATACGCTGTAGCGTATCCGCTCCGTTCGTTCGGTCCGCCAGGGAAAGTGGAAAGACCTACCAGAAAACTCTTTTCTTCTGTTGCAAAAAACATCTACTTCTTGTAGTCGGTAATGTCCACTGCAGTCGATGCGACTTTAAAACCTAAATATTTTATTTTCACTCGGGCCACACCTTCAATTTAGCAAATAAATGAACACACGTTTTTTGCTTTTTAAAATAAAAAATTCTAATATTTGGGCGTCCGCATGAAAAGGGCCCTTCGTATAGAAGCATATGGCCGGATAAATTTTCGACATTTTAGGCCCAAAAAAACCCTATAGTTGAAAAACGAGTCACCGGGGCATTTTTAAAGTTGGAGCTTCAAAAAACTGTTTTTGGAGAAAACGTACCTAAACTTATAAGAAGATGAATTCTGGTGTAAAATTTAAAATATTGCGCAACAATATTATTAAACGTAATACGTTTGAAAATAATGTAATTCAAATTATAATATAAATAAAAACAATATCAAGTTGTACCTCAATAGGGACCTAATCTACCTTTAATTACTTCTGCCGCCACCGACAATTTCGGCGACCCTGGCAAAAGTACGGTGAGCGAAGCTCGAAATCCATTGGAAACAATACAAAATAAATTAAAATTATAAATGCTGTCATAATTCATACGCACTTTGAAAACATTGTATGCGATTTAGAACAAATGTATGTATGGTAAAAAAAATGTCCAAAATGTGTACGACGTATGGAAGCATTTTATAATTTTTACTTTACTTTGCATTGTTTCTAATGGATTTCGAGCTTTGCTCACTTCACTTTTGCCACGGTCGTCGTAATTTTTCGGTAAATCAGCGCCATCGAAAGATAGATTAGGTCCCTATAAAATAAATGAAATTAACAAAACTTTGTAGTTTACGATAATCGGCATATGAATGATAGCTTCATTTATTATTATTTTTATCTACTTTTGCGTCTACCTAATGACGATTTTTATTCTTTCTGAACTTTTCACACTTCATTCCGTGAAAAATACGCGAAATACTGTTAACACGAGATCTTGAGAATACGTAACCTTAACTTTTTCTGACGAGGCATAAGTTCCAATAAATGAAACCATTCCAGAATTGCATAGTCTTGTTATGGAACTGGGATGCCTACGACTAGAGACCATACTTTTCGTTTTATTTTCCATTGGCACCCCCCCCCCCCCACCTAAAGTTTACGAATACATCATTGCCAAGGTTTAATTCTTATTTTTATTGAATTTTATATATACATATATTTTTTTAAATATCCACAAAAAATGAAACAGATTTACTTGTTTACAACGTTTCTGTTATAAATTTAAAAATATCGCCACCTCAAGGTTTTCTTTGGGAAACCCAATAAATTCTTGGCACCCTAAGGATTAAAGTGAATTTAACCGTAGAACCGCAAACGGGGGTACAAATGTAACCCACGAAAAATTCAATGTCTGCTCATTTTTGCATGTTTTCGGCACTTTTTGCCCTTTGAATAATTTTTTTACCAATGCATGTTTAATAAATTTGACTTTATTAAACCGTATTTTCGCATATGGGAAGTGTTTTACTTGAAAGAGAAAGTTGGTGAACGATTGAACCCCATTGTGAGGTTAGAAGGCAACAAAAATTGACAGGTGGGTTCTGGGGTTAATACCACAGCCACACAAAAAAAATCTTGTTGCGGGTCAGGAGGTCAGACCATGTATACAATATGTTTTTCGGGTCGCTGAATCCGAATCCGAGGACCAAAAACCTCCAGCACGTCAGGGTTCTGACATAACCTCAAAAAACCTCATACAACTTTTTTTTCCGAGTCCGGGGGTCAGACCATGTTTACTATTGTTTTTGGTGTCGCTGAATCCAAATCCGAGTCTAAAAAACTCCAGCACGTCAGGTTTTTGATTTAAAAAGAAACTCGTGAAATTTATTCATCCCACTTACGTGTGTCTGCATCCAGGGCGCCTCCTGGCGGTGACGGCGGGTAGCGCTAATGCCGACGGTCCTATATACCTTTCTTTTATGGAGTAAATAAGGTTTATGGGTTGAACTGATTTTTGTTTAATATACGGCTAAAGTCAAAACCTTGAAGCATTTAATAGCTTAGATTACGAGGTTTTCTGAGGTTATGTCAGAACCCTGATGTGCTGGGGGTTTTTGGACCTCGGATTCGGATTCAGCGACCCCAAAAACATATAGTAAACATGGTCTGACCTCCAGACCCAAAAAAAAGATTTTTTTCTGTGTGGCTGTGTATTTTACAACAAAAATTGACACTTTTCTGCATAAGTTGTATATATTGTCATACGCAAAAAATATACTAGAATTATGATAATATCAGTAAAATACGATAAATGTTTGTATTTTCTTAAAATTTAACGAAAATCAGAGGAGGAGCCAATAACCGACACAGTGCTAAAAACTACTGCTATTGCCCTATGTCTGTGAACAGAAAGAATACTTTCAAAGTATTTAGTTTCCAAAAAATTGCTTTTCTTCACCTATGGGTAGAATTTTTATACAATATTTGTAAGTTTATTATAACCTATTATATGTACATTTCTAATGTGTATATTGTTTATTGTCGATTTAGCTTAAATCTTTTTAGCAAAAAATTTAGAAAGGCAATTGTCCTCACAGAAAAAACTAAGAATGAAAATTGTTGCAGGAAATTTTTTAGAGCGATAAAGTTTTGTTCAGGCAATTTCGCGTCTTTCAAAATACATGTGTTTTTCATGGAAAAACAAAAAAAAGTTTAACCGATATTTGTGTAAAGTTTATCCTGTAAAGTTAATTTTGGTTGCAAAGAATCTTTCGTCGGAAATCAATGTAAAGTTTATCTTCTGTTTTTTCTGTGCTGCAATGCTTAATATTTTGATTTGATACTACATTCAATAGGTAGAATTTTTTATTTAAATTGTGCAACTCAAGCTTTGTGCATGCAAAAAATAATTTTTCTTCGTCCCCTAGCCGAAAGTACGTCTTTCCGGCCGCATTTCTGTCCGGGAACAGTGGTTTTTGCGTCCAGCTAGACTTAACGCGATCTCTGATTGGCTGCGAGATTTTCGTGGCTCGCTGACGTAGCAACCTGATGTAGCAACGCTCAGTATTGCGTTATTGTGTACTTAGCCTCTGAAAAATATTTATCTTGACAGGTCAATGGAAAAAAGAGAGCGTCGGTGTGTTCAACCTCAAAACTGATCGTTTAACGTTATTACGATCTTTGTGAATAAAAAGACAACAACAAAATAAAAAATATGTGTTTTTGATACCCGCCCCGACCATCGAAACCTCGGCTTTGCAAAAATCGGGCAGGCGACCGAATCCCATGCATCCACTCAGCTGACCGAGAGCAGCAGCGGCGCTACGCGGGGTGGCGCGCGTGCTGATCCAGTCCACAAAAGAAAAAGCATCCGAGCTAGCAGCCGACAACGCACTTTATTAATTTACATGAATTATTAAACGTACTTTCGGCTGGTGATGAAGAAAAATAGTATACGACACATGGCCAGAAATATTGGATGCCCTGGCGTGCGTGATATGAGGCCTCGGCTGCCTGGAAATCCAACTTTCTGGCCTTGGGTCGTAATATACTATTACAATGGTAATATATTTACGCACACAATATTATTCAACGCTGCGTACTACCCAAAGTCCTATTCCCAATTACATATGGAACCCATATGTATATTACGTTTTTAATGTTAAAACTTAGCTTTTGTTTCCATTGAATAATTGTTCAATGTATTTACAACCTACAATAGGTGTGGTGGAAAAGCAAATCAACCTTTGTTTACTTTTGTAAAATTTTTCGTGGCAACTTTACATTTATTTTCATAAGAATCAATTGTTTATTGATATGGAATAAATTATTGTTATAAATTTTGTAAGACGTGATCATATGCTACTGACTGAGCTGTCAAAATCCTTTTTTAGATATCAAATTGATGAATGTTCAGAGATTTGGCGTCCTGAATAGAACCCTCACTTTTGGGTTATAAAAATGGCTCAGGTTACTCCAACGAGCTTCTATTTCAAAGTGAAATATAATAGGAGCTATAAGGCATCCACGCCCTTGTAGCCTAAAATTAGACCTTTGAACCAGTACTCGAAATTCGAACTTTTAAACCTTCTGACCTGCGAACTAGTTACCTTGAACTAATTACCTTCGAACTAATATTAAAGTTGACAATCGCCAACTTTAGATGCGTTTTTCTCGAAAAGCGATTTTTCAAAGTTCTAACTTAAAAAATGCACCAGCGACTCGTTTTTCAACGTAAAGAGTTCGACTTGCACTTAAAATTTAGGATATTTATCCGACTATATAACTCTAAACGTAACTTAATACCGACCATAAGGGCCCTTTTATTGCGAACGGCCATATATTTTTTTCTTTCTTTATATTACACTTCAAATATAGTAAAAAGTACATCACTGTATCGTTCATAGGAGTCAATGTGATATATTTCCAGGTTCAAATTTCGATATATATTCCAAGGTACTGGAAAATTAACGAGAATAAACGAAAATGGAACACAGAAAACATTTTCTGGAATTGTCTGAAAGGCAAAAAAGGCGTGGCATATTGGATTTGCCGACCCGTTTGGATAACACAGCTGTAAAGCCAAATATAAGTAATCTGCTTTGCATAAAAGAGAGTAATAAAGCGACAGGAAGTTGTACTAGAGATGTTGGCCTATGTACAGTACAACTGATAATGTGGAACCATGTGATAGTGGTAAAGACATTCGGGCAGAAAATCTTGCTGGTGTCTCACAATTTAGTGGCAGTACTAAAGAAATAGAAAATGAAAGCATAGAAATATGGGAAAATATTGATTTGGAGGAGAAAATTAATCGATATGACGACGACGATCAAAGGCCAGTACCGGAATTGTCGTTTTGGGACAAAATTGCCACGTTATGCATCAAGTATAACAAGACCAGAGCTGAAGTAAATGAATTACTCTACTAGGCACGCCGAGAAAAACTTCGAGTGTAAGTGTTTGTGGATCAGGACGATACTTACACTTTGGATTAGAAAGAGCAATCCTTTATGAATTAAAGTTCTTTGACGAAGGGGATGAGTTCACAGAAGTGACGATAAAAATCCATGTAGATGGATTGCCTTGATCGAAAAGCTCAAAAAGTCAATTATGGTTAATGTTAGGCCGAACTATAAAACCACAACCCTCACCAGTTTTTCTTATCGGCACATACCATGGTACCGAAAAACGGAAGTCAGTCCACGAATTTCTTGCGGAATTCATACAAGAGTATTCAACATTGAACGGTGAAGGCTTCTTTAGGAATGGGCGCACCATTAAAGTAATCTTGGAGTTAGTTTTAGGTGATAGCCCGGCAAGGAGTTTTATTACCTGCACAAAGTCTCACAATGGATACTCTGCGTGTCCAAGATGCATTGTCGAAGGACACTATGAATTCCATAAGATGATCTTCCTGGAAACTGATTGTGTATTGAGGACTGACGAAAGCTTCGCTTTTCGATTGGACGAGGAGCATCACACTGGAGATTCACCGTTAGAAGAGATTTCGATCAACATGGTCTCTCAAGTTCCCTTACATGGGATGCACATGGTAGATCTTGGTATAACTCCAAGAATGCTGCGCTCATTACTATCAGGGAAGCATCCTGGTAGGTTGAGTGCGTTACAAGCAAAAAATTTGTCGGAGCTTCTGATTTCCTTCAGAGAATGGATACCTGCAGAGTTCGTGAGGAAACCACGAGACTTGGATGAACTGCCCAGATGTAAAGCAACAGAATTACGACTCTTTGGTCTTTATCTATGTCCAGTGGCTCTAGAACCATTTTTGCCAGCACAATACTTGAAACATTTCAACACCCTGAATTGCGCGATGAGAATTCTACACCATCCAACTGATTACATTGTTAATAATGAATGTGCAAAGGAGCAGTTAAAGTCGTTTGTTGAAATGTTCCCAAAGCTCTATGGGTGGAGTGAAATGGTTTTTAACGTACACGGTCTCATCCATCTTAGTGACGAATGCAAAATGCACGGGCCTTTAGACTCATTCAGTTGTTATGCATTTGAAAACTTTATGCAAATCATTAAAAAATTGATTCATAGACCTCACGATCCATTGCCTCAGATCTTTCGAAGACAAGTCGAAATCTACAACAATTAAAAGCCAGAATCTTCCAAGAAAACAATGATTTTCCCGAAATTACTAAAGGAATCTACAAACGTTCCCACTGGTTATACGAGGGCATACGAAGCAATATCCTTTGGAAGTTACAATTTAGCGGTGAAAAAGCCTAAAAATTTTTGTTATCTTCGGAACACAGATGTGATTTGCATAAAGAATATATCGGGAAAAAATGGCGAGATTGTCATATTTGGGGAAAAACTGCTGAATCTGGCCAAATTTGAAGACTATCCAGGTGATTCTCAACGTATGGATATACATGTTACGGGAGAATTATCCGGAGAATCCGTAATGTTTTCGCCTTCGAAAATACTCCAAAAAGCTGTGGTTTTACCATACCACGATCAGTACTTAATGCAACCACTTCTACATACATCTTTCTCACAACAATCTTGTGGTACGTTCAGTAAATAATATTTATATTAATGGTTCATAACACAGTAAGAAGGTGTGAATTAAATAGGATTGAAATGTTTCTATCCAAATGAATTTCGTTTTTCATTATGAATGAAATGGAATTAAAGCTTGTATGTAAAATATATGGTTTTTGAGGTTGAGTTAAATTTTGTTGATAATTTTATTTTGTACATTTCATACTGGCTACCAAAAAATAGTAATATACATTAACGTAATCAGAGTATTCTACATATGGAATTTTTTTTTAAATTCTACCGAGTTTCTGTCATCTTTGTTGACATGCTATTTAGACTATCGAGGCTAATTATTTTGTTATTCTAGAAGAATGAAAAGTAAAATACATATGTGACAATTAAAAAACTTTTGGTCAGTCTGTACCGGGTAATGTGCATAAAAATCACGAATTTATGTGTTCCGCGAGTTCAAAAGACACGAAAATTGCAATTACATGTTTGAATATTATCTCACCACACGCCTATTAAATTCAACATTCGACGAGATTCAGTAGAATTGATTTACTTCTTATCTTCACCCATTAAATGGAATAAAATTCATTTCAACTTTCAGGATAAACCGGTTGAACTTGACTTCAGTTTCTCTCCTCTTTACAAGATTTAAATTTTTTTTAATTTTTCGCGGAATTCGTGGTAGGACTAAGCATGATTGAATTAAAACGCAATGTTTAACGTGAAAATTAATTGAAACTTAAACGGCAGAAAACGACAGCGTTTTTTCGATTCAAAGCATTGTGAATTCAACCATATTTGGACTCATCTTCCTTCATTTTAATTCAAACCTTCTTACCGAGAATGAACCAGAATAATGTTTTATAACTATATCTGTTAACTAGAAATTCTGTGTGTATTTTACAGACAGGATATAAATCAATCAAGTATTCCATCTCGTCATAATTGAAGAAATGCGTGTAGCGACGAATCTTGCATCGTTTTATTGTCACTAAATGATAATTGGCAAGCAAAAATGATATGGGAAAGCGTACATGTAAGATTATGCACAGCATGTCCAAATTAAATTACTATATTGGCGATTGTAAATTTCAAATGTAGAAATTCGTTCTTTTCTAGAATGTGGAAAACGTCCACGAGGATAGTTCGGAAAGTTCTCGCCCTAACACAGAAAAAACATGAACTATAACAAAAGTCTGTGTTATTTTTCAACACAATCTTCTTTTAATCCAATACAGTTAGACCAACGATTTTCTAACTTAGTTACAACCTTAATATAGTAGGATTATTCCAACCCTTTAAAATATGCGTTTGTCTCAGCTATGACCTCTTGATTTGAAGAAAATCTCCTTCCGGAAACCCTTTTTTCATGTTACGAACAGGAACTTATTTATATTTCCGACAACAACTGGAGACGCGTGAGAAGGTGCATTATCGTGGTGTGTGCCAAATGCGACACCCATCTACTGAGACTTTTGCAATGTCAGCAAGCTTACGCACCATCATACATCGATCATTAAAAACGGCATTGTGGATTGTTTGCAATGGTCTCCTCAGTCGTGGCGGATTTTGGGCGACCTGTACGTTTTTCGCCATTAGGTATGGACGAACTACCACGCTTGGAGTCAGCAGTTCATTTTCTTATTGTTAAAAACGAGAGTGTAGAGCCTGCAAAAGTAGAATCCATCTCCTTTTTTATCTGCGTTGGCATTCAACCTTTCAAAAAGAAGTATTGGATCACTGCACGACATTCGATTTTATCCATTTTTGGAAAAAAACAAATCTTTTTTGCTTTCCTAAAGCACAACAATCAAAAAACTAAATGTATCTGTCAAAAAATTTTCACGGTAGGCCCTCTGAGGAATCAAACTTCAGAGAAATCATAGTCGCTTGAAACTCCTTATGCCATATCTATGTTAGACCGAGAACTCGCCGAACGACCCTCATACTTTACACTGGTACCTTAATTAAATCTGTAGAATATCTTTACGACGCATTCAAGACAAGAATTATACATAAGAGACTAAATCTGCGAAAAATGACGTTAGAAATATTTTGAAAGTAGCGTTAGAAAGCTTATTAAATTTTGGGACTATTTCCCGTTTTTGGCCATGTTTCGATTCTCAACTTCCACTCTCTAGATGCTTCAGAAATGTAAATGGCAAGAATTTGCACTACGCTAAACTGCAGTCTGAATTTTTCTGTTTAAAATAAAATCAGAAACACAATAAAATAATATTGTCTGGTTCTCGAATTATCATAAAAAATGTGGAAGCGTGTCCAAGATAAAAAGCGGGCCGTCGAGCGGCATTCGAATATCTATCATTTGTTAACGCATCGAAAATTGGAGGCAAAAGACTGCAGTCTCAATTTAGCAAACCTTCAATTTTTATTATTCACCTTCCTGAAGCATATAGAGAGGGAAAGTTGAGAATCGAAAATTGGCCAAAAAAAGTCTTTCGTAAGTGGATTCACAATTTTTACCGAAAGATAGTGTAAGTTTAATAATTGGACAGCATGTCTTAATTCTTTTACAAAATCGGAGGTAACACATTTTTAGGTCTTGAAATTATTTCTGTTTTTTATATAGAAGAACCATACTTAATTTTAAATGCAAATTTGGAATCTGGTTTGTCAGTTCCTCACAGTAAAAAAAATACTTAAAATTCTTACTTCTTAAAATGATATTGTCCTTAAATTAAAAATTGAACTTAAAATAAGCTTAAATTTATCCACATAATGTCTGAATGTCATAATGTCTGGACAGGAAAATTGTAAGATGTAACAACCGATTTTACTAATAAATTATTTCTAAATACAAATGATGCTTAATAATTTGACAGCATGTCTAAGGTAATTTTCAACACTGACGATCATAATAGTATTAAGATCTGGAAATTATTTCTCTTTTCGTTAATCCGAATTTCAGAAAACGTATGATTAAATTTTGAATTTTGGATATTAACCTTTGATGTAGACATTTCAAACAAATTTAAGTTCATCTCTGAATTAAAGGCCAGAAAAATTCTAAGATGTAACAATTTCACGTATTCCTTCTTACTGTGCTCGATTTGAATGACAAACATTGAAACTTCGAATTGAAACTAGTAGGTGAAAGTTTTTACGATCCTTTAACGACATCTTTACGACCTTTTTGCGATATTTATTTATACTTTTTCCGTGCAGATATTTAGGTTCTTATTGATATCTTTATATTAATTAATATTTTTAAAAACTTCAGTTGTAACATGTTCTGATGGAGGAGCAACTTTTTACTCATTAATTAATTAATTGTTTCAAATTGCCAAAGAATGTGTTATAACTAAAAACAGCACAGCAAACTCAGGAAAAGTGTATTTCTGAAAAGGAATTACATACATTCAAAAATCAAATTAAAATTGCAATTTCCTTCCTAATAGTATCTGAATAAGCTTGATAATTTGACCACGTGTCAAAACAAATTCAAAGAATTTTTTAAGCTTGCGAAACTCCATCAAAGTACCGTCCATTCTAAGTATTTAAACAAAGTACTTTGATCCATTCAGATTTGAAAAGTCGGCGGATTTTTGTCCCAAAGAAGTATTTTTTCGCCACTGTGCGTTGTATATAGTTTGATTACTCTAAAGGGCAGTTTCGAGTCAGCCCTTTTGAAAATTACCAATCGGAATGGGTTTTGGTGATTTGAAAAGGACAGAACGCGTTCTGGTAATTTTGAAACCGACCAAAACGCGTTCTGGTCGTTTATTTAGGTCTTTGGCCGTTTTCAAACCAGCCAAAACGTGTTCTAGCATTTCTGCAACGGCCAGAACGCGTTGTGGCTGTTTTTTTCGGTCTTTGGCCGTTTTCGGCCTTTGAGCCTAACATATATAGATGATCTGTAAATATTTTGAATGCAAATTTAAAATCAGGTTCGACTGTTTTTCACCGTAAAGACAAATATACATCAAATTGTTACACCGTAAAATGATCTTGTCAAAACTAAACTTCAATTAAGCTCAATTTATCTGAATTCAAGTAAAAATTTGCCTGGATTTAAGAAAACGTATGATTAAATTCTGAATGTAAGATATTTATCTTATTGGGTGCAAAATTTTTTTCTTGGATTTAAATTCATCTCTTAATTTAAGGCCAGAAAAATGGTAAGATGTAATAATTTCAGGTATTCCATTTTACTTAGCTCGTATTTAATTAGGAATCTTAAAATTACGAATTGGAACTAGTAGGTTGAAATTTTTACGACATCGTTACGACATCTTAACTAATATTAACATATTTATGGTCATAAATATTAAAATATTTTCCAACCATTTAATTTTATTATAGGAACTGACTTTTTACATTCTAATATTTAAAAAAAATGCATTATAAATAACAGTACAATAGAATACACGGCCCTGGTCGTTTGCACGTGACGTGTGTTATATCGCTCCGTTATATTCGTTGAATTACGGGTGTTAAGATTACTTTATTAATTTTAATATTAAAGATTACTCACTAACAGGAATTTAATTTTTCTAATAATTTTATCTAATTACGATTCATAATTTTTACAGTATGCCTGCCTAATTTCGAAAATCGGAGATAATCATTTTAGAATCAAAAATTATTTGTCGTATTGCACATGGAAGATTTCTAAATACTTTCAAATGTGAATTTCAAATATGATTTGGCCTCCAATCTCTCAGCTCTTCACAGTAGAAGAGAATACTTAAAATTGTTACATCTTAAATTTAAAAGTTCACCTAGATCAAGCACAAATTTATTTGCATTCATGTAAAAATTTAACTCAATTTGGAAAAACGTATGATTAAGTTCTGAAATTCGATCTGGGATAGGTCTTCTGAAATGCAGGCAATTGTTTTTTTACATTCTCATCATAATGAGAAAGTATTGGTTTTATGTGAAAAATGACTTTC
>CAKNYM010046837.1:110564-125979 GCA_932195095.1 Andricus curvator | reverse complement strand
TAGGGGAGAGTGGGGCACAGTGGGACACTTTTGTTAAATCGATTTTTCAAATTTTTTCTATCCACAGTATTTTTGAAGTTGACGTGTGATTCTGTAATTATAATTCTTGCCTACATGTTGGCACCTTTACAGTTTGGCAATCTTGAACAAGGATATTATTATCGCTATTAATAAAAAAGTGCACTTTGTCACAATGTGTCCCACACAGTGGGAAGACTCATGGGGCATAAACTGTAGATTAAACAATGTGTGTATGCATGTGTGCGTGTGTGTACATGTGTGCTTAGTTCAACAATTGTCACTAACAGGATTAGTTCACAATTAAAAAAAAATTTTTGGCAAAATATTTGACAAAAAAGAACACACGAAAAATCTGAAAGACAAAAAATGAACTGATTCACAACAAGGGAAATTTTTTTGCCGATTAAAATGCACTTCTTTCGAATAATTCTTCCAAACGATTTTAATCTCATTTTTTAAGGTACAGCATGAAAATAAACTTAAAATTTATGCAGGAACGATTTTTCTTCATATATTATATCATGACTAATGTCGGTAAAAACATATGTCGATTGACACATGCCATACTCTAATTTAAAAACAATTTATTTCAGAAAAAATCAAAGTTTATATACATGTAATATCTCTTAAAATACAATTTCAATTGTTTCTGTAGATAATTAATGATAACCAAAGAATCTGTATTCTCATTAGAGAATAACAGAAATTTTTAACATATTTTTCAGACTAGATGGAGCTACGAATGAAAAATTATTTTAAGTAATTTTTTTCTGTGAAGTTTTTTTTTTCTTCAGAAGTTCTGTGGTTCGCCTCCCAGCGGAGAGAAATGAGAAGATCTTTTTTCAGAAAAAAATTAATAAAAATAATCAACTCCAATTTTCCTAATTATTTCTTTCGAAATGTAAGCGAAAATTTGCATACGACTTGTCCCACTGTCACTCTTCTAGATAACATTCCTTGCTTTACTATTATTTGCAATCAAAATTTCTGAATTCTGCTGAAATGTGTTCCTTATGGAGCAGACATGCCCAACTCGGGAAAATCTCCTTCGGGAACACATGTTCGGCGTCCACCACAAGTTCTCCTTTAGAGCGGGAGAGGTGGTAGATGCGTCTCCTCCGTGACGTACGCTGCACCGTAGATACGAAGTATCTGTCGGGGTGCTTGGGGGCGACTGTCTTTTCAACATACAATTTTAATAGTAACTAGAATCTTAATTATTTTATTTTAGTATGTTTACATTTCTTTTCAATGAATGTGATTGAAAAGAGAAGTTTACAAAGTGTCTTTTTTGTTGTATATTATTGAATATGCTAATATCACCGTTTGTAAATTGTATGTATATTGTACAATGTACACAAATTTTGGCTGATACTTTTTGCAGTATAACAATCTATTAAAATTATGCACAACGTAGAAATGTAAGTTATAGAATTGAAATATAGTTATAAAATCTCAATCCTATTCAGTATCAATGAATTCTGATATGTTTAATTGAATATTATATGTATTAAATATAATATTAATTTAAACATATGTTAATTTATTGATACTGAATAGGATTGAGATTTTATAATTATATTTCATTTATATAACTGACGTTCCTACCTTGTGCATAATGTTAATAGATTGTTATACTGCAAAAAGTATCAGCCAACATTTGTGTACATTATACATACAATGTAAAAAACAGTGATATTAAAATCGACTGTCCCGAAGAATAAGTCACTAACAAAGTTTTCCGTATACAGAGTGAATCAACTGTATTTTACTTCGCTAGAGTGTCGTATCCCTATGTATTTTTAAATGGAAATACGACACTCTAGCGAAGCATAATACAGTTGATACGCTCTGTTTTTGGCAAAATTGGTTAGAGAATTATTGTTCGGGACAGTCGAAATATTCAATAATATAGAGCAAAAAAATACTTTGTAAATTTCTCTTTTCAACTACATTCATTGAAAAGAAATGTTAACACATTGAAATTAAATAATGAAATCCCTAGTTACTATTGAAATTTTATATTGAAAAGTTAGTCGCCCCCAAGCACCCCGACATATATTTCGTATCTACGGTGCAGCGTGCGTCACGGAGGAGACGCCTGTACCATCACTCCCGCTGTAAAGGAGAAATGGTGGTGGACGCGGAACATGTGTTCCCGAAGGGAATTTCCCCGAGTTGGGCATGTCTGTTATGGAGCATCATTTACCATCAAGGATCGGCGCTAAGAACGACGAGGAAGCAAAGCGGGTTGAAGTCGCACGGGTACAGGCGCAACCGTGGGTTGTTCACGGGGGGGATGTGGACGAGATTCCCGCATTCCTAATCCTGTACCTGGTGCGATTCAAATCTCACCGCCCTCAATTCGTCACAGTACCGCTATCACCATCTCTTGGACATAATGGACGTTTCCAGTGGTTACTGTTTTTTTGTTGGTTATGTGTGACTTGAATTTTCAACGCCTGAATAACTATCACGCTGAATCCTTTTGTGCTGTTTGAAGAAAGGTCCAACTTTGACACACATTTTTGGAATTGCTCGTGATTTTGAGATTTGGAAGGACTAACTGGATTTATATGTTTGGGTTATTTCGAGAATTTAAGCATTATTGGTGATTATGAATGCGAAGGCGGTAAGCCCATATAACTACTGATTTCAAGCGTCTTTTTGACGATATCTGTTCATTGGCATTCTTGGAGCATCTACGTTATCTGAGGTAACATCTTTTTGATCACTCCGATTTGCCTTTGGGATGTACTTTTTGTCGCTTTTTCTCTGACGGTCAGCTGGAAGTGTGAGGAAAATAGCGGTTTCTTTTTGAAATTCAAGGCAATGTTTGTTAACTGTCCTCTTCAAGGATAAATATATATAGCAGCAGTCAATCCAGTGCCTGTAGAGGTCGGCAAAACAAATAAAATCTATATATCTCTGCAACCAACCGCTTCCTGTCTACTGATGCTTACTCATCCTACTTTCACTTTCCTATCCTGCTAATTGCTTCATTATTTTCGTTTCGTGCATGGAGGGTGTTAATTTGATTCCGTACATTTATATAATTGCTCTGTAGATTTTTTTCTTTCTTATCGGCCCTTGCTATTAATAGTCCTCTACTTGAACGTTTCCTTACAAATATTTTCTGGTCAAATATGATTGGTTCCCCTATCTCTCTCACGTATTCCAAAGTGGTTTGACGTGTTGTACATTTTTCTCTGCCACGAATATGATATGCCTAACCTTTTGTGTAGCTCACTGTTTGAAGGGGATGACCTAGGTCGATTCGGAAATTAGTTTGTAATCTAGTTTTAGGGGCGGGATAGACATTAATCGATACATTCGTTACCCATTCTTATTGAGCCCTTTAATAGGTATTCGCCATCCGACAAAATGAATTCGCCCAGGTCTGGTGGAAAGACAAATTTTCTGGATTCGGCATCCCCACTCCGAGGTATGAGAAGAAGGGGACCTGGTTCCTTTCACGGATCGACCCAGGAAGTCGAGACACCCCCGTCAGAGCGTGTGACATCCGGGAACCATCTAGCATCTTCTTCTCGTACCGGTTCCTCCAAGATAACCAGAACTTCCCCACTGCAGGCGGCCTCTCAAAAGGAAAGCCGCCTCGATTTACTTAATAAAAGTGCCAAGGTTTCCGGGAAATCAATTTCGGATGCGGACAACAATCCGACCTCACCCGCGCACTCTTCGTTAGGTACGGGCTCAGAGCGGGTTAAACTTTTTCATTCGACCAATATTAGGGATGAGAGTCGGGTGGACGAGAGACCGGTTGAAGAGGAACACCCTCCCTCCTACCCCGAGGAAAATATTAGATGGTCTAATCCGCAATCTCCGGTCCCCCTATATCCGGAAAATCCCGTCTCCCCCTTCTTAGTCTTTCTGGAATGCGATTCGCGGGGCAGGAATGTTGGGAAATACGATCCCCTTGCTCTCGCCGATAGAATCAAGGATGTCATTTCCGGGCAGACAAATTCACAGAAACGGGCAAAACCGGGTCAACATTTTTCGCGAGAATAGGGAGGACGCGAACACCTTAGTCGTTTACCAAGAGCTAAAGGCGCAAGGTTACTCTGTTATTATTCCCCCTTCTCTCATTTTCAAAAAGGCATTTGTAAACGGTATTCCGCTGTTGACATTTTAAATAGGACTACGGAGGAGGTCAGGGGTACTATTCTGTCCGTCAGGCGTAGAACGTTATCGCCACGGTTCGCACTAATGCAGGGCATCTAGGCCGACGTGCGCGTTATGTGCAGAGTTCCATCGGACAGAGGAATGCCCCAACAAACTCACTCCTGCTCGTTGTGCCAATTGTGGGGGCGGTCACATGTCCTCTTCCCGGCTCTACAATATTTATCTATACGAGTTTGAAGTCATGAAGTTCCGATTTTGGAAGGACTGGTTTCTTGGAGGCGGAAACAGCCCTTAATGAAATGGGTTGTCGTCATCCTGGTGGCCGGGGCTCATAATTGTCTAGGTCATAATGGGATTAACGATTCATTCCTGTTTGGAAATCAGGATAGATTTCTCTTGAGATTTTTGCTCTAAATTAAAATTTTAGATTTTAGCTCTTGTGTTACTAGTTTACAAGGTTTTTCCAAGTTTCCGTTTGTCTCTATTCCCTAGCATTTAGTTTATACTCAGATCAACAAAGGTCGAAAGAATTTTATTTAAACCCCAATGCAATGTTTACGATTTTTCTTTCTGCTACTTTCCCAAATTTCACTTTTTTTAAGTCTGCTGCCAGGTTAATTCCTTTAATTTTTGTTATGATATTAATCAAAAGATATGATCAAATTATAGCTTTTTGTGCTATGTTAAGGATTTTACTAGTCACTTAGTTAATAAGATAGCTTTTATTTTTAAATTTGTTGGCACCCCTAACCATAGACGTGCTAATTCTTTTTTGTTTCCAGGGCCCAACCTAGGTTTAATTATACAGTATGTCTTGGTTATGATTCTGTGATAATTTTTTGCTTTTTTTTTTGTTTCTCGAATTTCTGTCATCTTATTCCCTGCTCTCTACTATATTCTATTGATGGCAGGCAACCGTATTTTGAAGGAATTTATTTAATTGTCGGGATACCTATCGTCTGACCTATTTTCCTGTTTATATATTTCTCTTTAGATTTTGCTCGTAAATAAATTTTAGATTTCTTTTCTTCGATTTCACAAGGTTTTTTATTTTTTCTGTTAGTCTCTACTTCCTAGCATTTAGTTTATGCGGTTCAACAAAGCTCGAAAGAAATTTTATTTAAATTCTTTTGCAACGTTCCTAATAATATGTTATTAATTTCTAAAGTCTACTACCAGTTTAATTCTTTCCATTTTTATGATGCTATTTATCAAAAGATATGATCAGTTTATTGCTTTTTCTGCTATGTCAAGAATTTTACTAGTCACTTAGGTAACAAGATAGATTTAGTTTTCAATTTTAGGCTCTTCTAACCATTGACGTGCAAATTTATTTAGTTCCCCTGGGTCAATCTAGGATTAAGTATACATCATGTCTTTGTTTTGACTCTGTTTTAGTTTTTTGGCTTTTTGTCTCTCATAGCTCAGACACCTTTTTGCCTGCTCTTTACTATATTTTATCTACTATATTATTTAAATTGTATCTTCTGTTCTATGAGACTGCAAAGTCTTTTAAATGTCTTTTTTTGGTTGCTTCTAGTCCTCAGCTATTAGATTAGAATGAGAATAGCGAAAGTGGAAGGAACTCTTATTTTAACCTCTTGTAATTTTATTAACAATATTTTAATAATACTAGTGGCTCCTAGTTTATAGGCTGTGCAACAAAACGACAGAAATTTTATTAAAATACCTATAAAGCTCCTTGATAATAAATTTTGAACAATATATATATATGGGGCATAATTTCTGAAGTGTACCCACCTCGAAAATGAAAGTTGTCCGATCGGGCTGAAAATTGGCCCAATTGTAGTCCTATTAGATAGTACTCTTCACACCAAAAATTAATTAATTTTGATAATTATTTATCAAAGTGGAGGGGGTACAATTTTTGGGTTTTTCAAGCAAAGCCTTAGTTTCAAACGTTTGTAACTTTTGTCCTATTGCCTCAAACAAAATTTCACCTCAAATATTTTTGATAGATTTTTTCACAAACTTTATGGTGGTGATAACAATTTTTGGAAAAAGTCCAAATTTGACCCGAATTTTTGAAAATCAAAAAAAATTTGACTTTTTTTCAAATACGGGCACTTTTTTTTTTCTTCAAAATATTTTTAAAAGAAAGCTGAGATTTTTTCCTATAAGACCCCCAATTTTCAGAGTGGCAAATTAATTCGTCTTCGAGTAATAGAACGATACGTAAAGAAGATGCCGTGATAGGGCGGGTGGCGCGCGATTTACCCTAGTGCGCTCACGCCGAGGATCTTTGTGCAACGCTTTAGTGCCAGTTTTTCAAGTTAAGTAATATTATATGCTACAAGAATGACTGCTCTCTGCATTTTCAGGGAGAAATTAACAAGGCCTGAATGTCAAGTTGATGTTAAATGAAATAAATATTCAACATTTAACAGAGGATACTGACATGCTGCTCACAAATTATCACGACTGTCTGGATGCTATTGTATGTCCTAACTCTTCAAGTTCCTGTCATTTAGGAGAGTGTGAAAACTGTCCAGGTACTGCGAACTTGAAAGATAACATCACAAAAGCTTTTGATGAACATTGTATAAATGAAGTGAGATTTGAAATTTGGTTACAGACCGACCGATGTAGTCTGAAAACTCTGGTAATGGATACTGATGAATTCCTAGATGATTTATGTGAAAGGCTGTTGAAATTAAAAACTCATCACTTTATTTCAAAGGAGCAATCATCTTTTTTCAAAAACCTGAAGGAAAATTTATTGCCCGGGGAGTTTTTGATTTGCTTCGATTTCGCTGAGAATTACGCCTTCATAATTCAGAATGCAACGCAATCATTCCACTGGAATAACGACCAAGCTACAATATTCACTGTGGTGATTTATTATAAAAAAGATGGAGAGCTCAAGCACGTCAGTATCGCAATCATATCTGATAACTTAGCTCACGACACGGTGGCTGTTCACGAGTATCAAAAGATAATAGTAGATTACTTGAAAACTCATTTCAGGCCAAAGAAAATTTACTATTTCACTGATGGTGCAGGGCAACATTTTAAAAATAAGAGTAGCTTTGTTAATCTCCAAGCCCATGAAGAAGATTTTGGTATCCAAGCTGAATGGCACTTCCATGGTACATCTCATGGTAAGGGTGCATGTGATGGTATAGGAGCGAATATAAAGAGACAAGCAGCACGTTCAAGCTTACAATGTTCTCCGAAAAATCACATACTCACTCCCCATGCTTTGTTTCAGTGGGCAAAGAGTAACTGTAAGGAAACCGAAATTTTTTTTAGCAGCAAAGAAAATCATGCCTTAGCCACCGAATTACTGAAAGCCAGATTTGACAAAGCTGTCACTATACCAGGTACATTACAGTATCATGCTTTCATTCCCACTCAAAATGGAAAACTTCAACTCAAGAAGTTTTCGTCCTCTGAGAAATACGACATCTTCTCGAATGGCAAAAAACAGAAACCGCAAAAGAGGCCTGCAAAGAAAACAACTGTTGAAACTATCACCAAAAAATCAAACAGAAAGACACATAATATTACTATATAATATTACTTAACTTGAAAAACTGGCACTAAAGCGTTGCACAAAGATCCTCGGCGTGAGCGCACTAGGGGAAATCGCGCGCCACCCGCCCCATCACGGCATCTTGTTTACGTATCGTTCTATTACTCAAAGACGAATTAATTTGCCACTCTGAAAATTGGGGGTCTTATAGGAAAAAATCTCAGCTTTCTTTTAAAAATATTTTGAAGAAAAAAAAAGTGCCCGTATTTGAAAAAAAGTCAAATTTATTTTTGATTTTCAAAAATTCGGGTCAAATTTTGACTTTTTTCAAAAATCGTTATCACCACCAGAAAGTTTGTGAAAAAATCTATCAAAAATATTTGAGGTGAAATTTTGTTTAAGGCAATAGGACAAAAGTTACAAACGTTTGAAACTAAGGCTTTGCTTGAAAAACCCAAAAATTGTACCCCCTCCACTTTGATAAATAATTATCAAAATTAATTAATTTTTGGTGTGAGGAGTACTATCTAATAGGACTACAATTGGGCCAATTTTTAGCCCGATCGGATAACTTTCATTTTCGAGGTGGGTACACTTCAGAAATTATGCCCCATATATATATATATATATATATAGATTTAAAAAAAAGGTTAAACAACCACCACAGGGTCACACTGAGAGAAACTGCCATCTAAAAAATGACACCGGCTCACAGTAGAACCGTGGTAAATCACACTTATGGCCACGTCTCACAACCGTGAAATGGGTGGTCACAGGGCACGATGAAATCACTACAGGCATATTTTTGGCACGCGGGTATGGTTTTAAGGTTACGAACCAGTGACCTTGGCAGTGATGTTGTATTCGGGCGGAACAATGAATTCGATCACGAATATAGTTCGTTTTTCGAAGTCTTGGAGAACGATGTAAGGCCTCGAGTGTCCAGCGGAGACTGCTCTCCGCAAATCGTTGTTCCAGAAAATTTGACGCTTCTCGTTTTGGACAATTGACTCTATTTCCCTTGGAGCGTTCGGCAGGGCAGGCTCGCGACCAACACCATAAGAGCGACAAAGATGGCAATAAAGCACTCTCAGGGCCGCATTATGTCTATAGATATACGTCGTTCCTGCGTGGGTCGGACACCCCGATAGTATGTGTTCTAGGTACTCAGCGTGTGCATGACACGCTCTGCACCTATCACTGGGAACTTCTTGACATAAAATGCGGTCACGGTATGCTAAGGTGGAAATGACACCGTCCTGGCATGCGAAAATAAAACCCTCTGTACCTGAATTAAGCCCTGATGATCTGAGGAAAGCAAAAGTTTGCTTTTTCGACAAGGAATGTTTTTCTACATGTCTCTGAGAGTTTCCGTGCATTTTCTTATCGAGAAGTTAGAAGAAGCATTAGAAGTGAAGCATCTAGATGGATAAATGCACTTTCTTCCCTTCTGATGTTAAAATTCAGGCCAAGGGTCTCGGCCGCTTGCTCTGCGGCTTTGTAAAGGAACGCTCCTTCGCCAATCATCTCGTCGTTCCTGACCATTTTTTAGGAGAGGATCTCTGCCATTCGCAGCGATGTAAGCTGTACTTAGAACAATTCGGTTATGAAGACACTGGAGATTCAAAAGTCCGCGTCCGCCTTGACGGCGTAAAATGTATAATCGCGGAACTGACGAATTGATATGCGAGCTTTTATGCATATGCATGATCTTACGTGTGGTGATATCAAGGGCCTTAAGCTCGTTCTTCGTCCATTGAACCACCCCAAACGACTAGAGTAGAACCGGGACGGCAAGCTTGTTAGTCGCAGATACCTTGTTCGTCGCCGACAGATTGGAGGACCAAATCTGTCGAAGAAGATGCTTGTATCTGCTTCAGAGACACTACTTCACTGACGTTACGTCCTGAAAAGGCTTTGAGGCACGCCCAGGTATATATATATATATATATCGAACCGAAGGGCCTATGACAAAGCCACCGAACGCGTCCTCGGGTTGCAGATAGAGGGTCCCTGTACCAAGGGTTTCTGCAAAATATGGTTACAATAATTAATAAGCAGTCGCGGACAATTGTCCAAGGATGTTCCCGAAGGAATAACCCCTAACCGTAGGCGTAACAACCGTGCCGAAAGCTGAATGGCACCTAGGTGAGGTGTCTCAAACGGTGACTCTGGGATACCGGGCGACCTCTCAGAGTATGCAGCCTTATCCTTGCATGCGGGGCTCTACAAGGATGGACGAACACTTTTCCCTAGCTGCTCGTGGGAACAGCAATGATAACACCAAACATAGTTGTAGTAAATGCGCTTCAAAACAATCGAACGCGCAGGGCTCACGACAAAGGGTCGGACAACAATGCCGACTATCCTAGAGTTGGGGGAGCCAATCAAGACGGAGTCAAAGCGGAGTGCTATGATACCAGTATGGCCGATTAACGAAAAGGTTACATTGCGCGAATGCATACTCTGTGGTGTGAGAAACACCTAGAGCTCTCGCATTTTTAGCATCAACGTCTGCGAGACCGTGCCGAGGAACTCCGGAAACGGAGAAAGAGAGGCGACACTGAGAGCAACCGCGAACAGGCATCCAATAGAGGAAGAGCGATGCTTTAGGACGAGGAGAAATATGAACATCCAGGTTTCTCTTAAGCCCAAAGACTCGCTGAACTGGAGGACGAGCTTCGTGGAGATTTTCCGAAGAGTTCGACCTCTACGCTGCCCGCATTCAGTGTGTGATTGACTACATAACATCTGGCAGGAATTTCACTGCCAGGGTTCTACAGTTCGCGCGCGAACTACGGATCCGTCATCACACACTCAATAAGTCAAAGCTGCTGGCCATCAGGCAGCATATTGTTAATAGAATACGGGTACTATCTGACGCTAGGAGAAGTCTAGAGCGGAGAGAGAGGTGGGTCAGAGAAAATCAACAGTTTATCTCTGACCCATCTTCACTCTTCCAAGAACCTCCAGTTACTGTCGACCACCCGCCCAAGCCATTGGAGGTCGAGGCATTTTGGAGAGAAGTCTACTCCATGAGTTGGTTTGCAATTATATTAAAGTTTTAAAACCTGTCTATAACATATGGATATAAGACTGAGGTCTGCCACAAAATAAAAATAATTTTTATTAGAAATTCCCATTTACAAAAATAATTATGCCAACAATAGGGTGACCAGAAAAAAAAAAACACTTTTGGTTTTCTTTGGAGTGAAGGGCAAATAACGGTAGTTTATGCGATTGTAGAATTTAGATTTTTTTTCTAATCTTAAACAATATTTAGAGGTGGCCCGTCGTCTTTGAAAGTTGTCATTGCAAAAACTGACAATTTCGGTAAGTGAAGAGTCGATCGTAAAGGTGCAAGCTCAGCTCTTTTCATCGATGTGACTTTATAACAGGATTAGTTAGCGTCCTCTGAATTATTATTATTATTATTATTCACTGTTGTGAAAAAGGGAAATATGACTAAAGAACGCTTGCCGAGAAACGGTCTGCTTTAGGAGTTTATGGTGTCAAGGCCCACTGGGATCGACTTTGATGGCCGAGCTGATGAGCGCTTCGCCCCGAAAATTAAACAGCTTACGTCGTAGACCTGTTAAATTTCAAAAATTTACTCAGATTTGTTTTCATTATTGCAGGCTTATTTATATTTTTCCTAATCTGCTTTTTCAGAAAATGTGATCTTCAACCTTCGAAGAAATTATTGTTAAAATTTCAGTATAAGATATATATTATTAGGGCCGTTATTAGGCTTTGAAAACAGTAGAAAACAGTGAAAATGGCACTTTTCAAGCAACCGTAATTAATGTTTTTTATGAATTTTTTATTGAAAAAAGGTTTTTATGTGGATTATGAGAACCTCAAGAACAACATCTTAAAAGTTCAAATTAAAAAGTGGATAACTTCGTGGTTAAAATCTTAAATGAAAAAAAAGTTGAGTTTGCCCATGTTAATTACATAAGAACTTCAAAGACGATGGGCCACCTCTAAATATTGTTTAAAATTAAAAAAAAAATCTGGCTTCTACAATCGCACAAACTACCGTTATTTGCCCTTCACTCCTAAGAAAACAAAAAGAGTTTTTTTCTGGTCACCCTAGCCAACAATTACACCACTTTACAATAATTCGGAATCTTCATGAGCAAATTCTGGAAGATTGAAGATTGTTAGGCTAAAGACCATATAAATGTTCCAGGGCTAGACCGATTCGTTATTGCTCAACGTGGGGAATAGAACATCGGAGGCTTCGTGAAATTAATAAGCGTTTTTTTTGTGAGTTTCTTTATATTTTAAAATTGTTTTTGTTGATTACTTCTAGAAATTAGAATCTTGAGAGTTTAATGACGACGCCTTTCGGGAATCCCAAAATAAAATAAAATCTACTTTAAGAGTTTGCATACTCAAGGAAACAATTCCCTTCCATTTTAAAATGTATACCTTTTAAAATTTTAAATGAAGGAGCGCTTTAAATAATGACAAAGAAAGTTCCTCACTTAATTCAATTAGTTCAAAGCGAGTGATCAATGATCGGAATTCGAACAAATTAATTAAATTAACTTCAAATTACAATCAGCCACGCGATCATGCAAAATGGATGACGTTTGCTTGGTAAAAGTAACTTTCTAAACTTGGCTTAAATTTTAAAATCTTATTGATTTCAATAGCTTGGCATTAAGCTAAACTCTGTTAAAGATTCAGAAACTAACTTCGGATATACTAACCTCGAACGTTGTGTCGTCACTTTGTTTTCACTCGATTTTTGACATAATTCGTGAAATAAATTTCTTTGCATTGGCAACTGATCTGATTTCGTCAAAATTTAACCTAGATTTGCTGTCAAAATGTGCGAGTCTAGCTTGACACCTATGACGTCATTCCTGAACGCTCCTGCCTCCGTTTGATTACTATTTCTGAATAGCCTAGCTTAAATTCGTTAAATTCACTACTGACCTTTGTAAACTCATCAGTATAATCGTCTTCAACCTTTAAAATAATAAGCTTTGGAATTTTGCTCTTTATAATTGTACTCCTGAAATTAATTTGACTAATTCTTTATCTTTTTCCAATTTTTCGGATTTTTCTATTCTACACATAATCGCATCAGGCGGCTTATTTTTAACTTTACTTTTTCTAGTAAAATTCTCTAGGAAAATTCCAGGAATAGTATATTTCGATACGAGAGGCAGTGACGAGCAGTGACCAAATCGCCCGTGAGGACTCGAGTATCGAACACTATTTTTCTTTATAGAATACTATGCAAAACCCGCAAGACAAAAAATATCTCCCAAAATGTTTATCTTTCCTGAAAATAAAAGAAAACATAACTCGTCGCATGTTGTCTGCTTCCTCTATCATTTTTTTGTAGATCAACGAAACTTGCAATGCTGTCTTCGTCAGCGAAATCCATTTCTATGATTTTTTTTGCTGTTTGCACCTTAGCTTGTAATAAACTCTTTAATCTCTTCATGCAACGAATTACTTGGAAGAAAATGAACGAATACAAACTGTCACGAACGGAATAAACCCAACCTCACCCAAAATGATGTTCACATAGTAACCGCTTACGACGCTAGATGGCCACCGGTGGCCAAAATCTTTCGGTAACTGTGGAGACCATTTTGCTAACCGGTGACAGCGTTTTGGCCATCGATGCTGGGGATTTTGCTCATTGCTTTCGCGCACAGTGCGGAATCGGCCATTTTCGATGTCTGTAAACGGTGGCCAAACGAGGGTTTTGCATGTATGTGTAAAGAAAAATTCCTTTTCCAAAAATCAGTTAAAAGTTTTAGTTTTTGAGATATAAAATATGTAGGCTCGACGAATCAGGAAGGCGGTACAAACAGACGTGTGTGCATGAGCGGGAGCTGGACTCTTGCTCACGCACGCACGACTGTTTATACGGCGGTCCTGATTGTTCTAGCTTAAATATTTTATAACTCAAAAACTAAAACTTCAACTAATTTTTAAAAAAGAAATTTTAAGTTTACTTTTATTTTTATACAGCCATACAAGTCCGGACACTTCAGTCTGGGACATCCTGTATATATGAATTTTAATGAACATTTAGATAAACATACCCTTCTTCTCCCTGAGAAGCATCCCAAGTCAGTTTTATAGGATACGGTTGAATGTCGGTAACGGAGAAATCTCGAACTCTAACAGCTGGACTCAACATGGCGCATTGTAATGCACAACCTCTAGCTACTGCCTCATCTTGATTTAAAGTGGTCGATGTTCCTTTAGAAAACACCTCTTCAATTAAACGTTTTATTGCTGGAACTCTGCTCGAGCCGCCAGCAATTTCCACAGAATGAATATCATCCAACTTCAATTCTGAAAAAACAGTAGTTTATAACTTTAAAATTCATGGATACAAACTATAAGAATTTTTCATTTCAATATAGTCATAATAACTTAGAATCGTTCTTATAAGCGAGGGGTTAACCACTCATGAAATTTAGTGTACACCTCCCATGACATTCCTTAAATCTTATGATATCTAAACAAAATCTTTTTAAATCACTTGAAATGTTTCGAATTCCTTTGAAATAAAATTATTTGAAAGCGTCGAAATCCTTTCAAATCCCCTGAAATTGCTTTATATCATTTCAAACAGAGATGCCAAACCGCCGACTGTCGGCGTTTGGGCAATAGTTATTCCGGTATGTGTTTTGGACTATATTAACCAATTTGTGTCTTCTGCGCAGCCAAGAGATGCGTCGCCGATCTACGGTCTGGCAGCTCTGATTTGAAACCCTGTGAGATATTTAAAATCCTATGAAAACCCATAAAATCTTTTTGAATCCCTTGACATTCTTTTAAAGACCATGAAACCTCGTAAAATCCTTCGAAATTCCCTTGAAATCTGATATATTCAATAGTCGATTGGGCAACCCACTGTTAATAAGTGATTTACATATACTTACTAGAATCAGCCAAGCATTGCTTAAGAGTTGATTCGACTCTTTTGAATAAGTGAGAGCACATTGCTTCCATGTCAGACCTTTTCATTTCACCATGTACGTCTTTTTCTTCCATAAAACATTCAATATTCAACGGAAGATTTGTGGAGTTCGCTGACATTTGCTTTTTAAGTTTTTCAACCTCAGAAAGTAATCGCAAATACGCCCGTGGGTTATTATGGGCATCAATCTTGTATCGAGTTTGAAAATCTTTACAAAAGTGTTCTGCGAGAATAGTATCTATATCCCTTCCTCCTAACTGACTATCAGCAGCACTCGCCAACATCTATAAAACATAAGAAATTCAGTCAACAACAATAAACAATTTGATTTTTTTTGTATTCAGATGTCCTGAAGTGCTGCAATCACCCGGGCTAGCCATATAGCTTTTTTTGAGATGCTCATTTTGTCCGTGAAAAAAACTAAAAAAATATAGTAAAAAAAAAATGTTGTACAGTTTTAGATATCAATAATAAAATAAAAAAAATTGGAAATTATTGCATTTTTTTGTTTAATCCCGAAAACAGCTTTAAAAAAATTGTCAGTTACCAGACTACCCCCTTCAAAGGAACCGTGGAGGAAAGAAAATGCAAACGCTCCTATTTATGTGCTAGCATAGTATGTAGCCATGCTGGGTTCTATGTTTAGCACATGGACGTAGCGTGAGTATTTGCGTTTGAGTAAACAGTGGATCACCCGATGAGACGTTCTTGGGAAGTCGTACACTGAGCGAAGAATTCCCGTGTAGTTCGGGTTTACACCCCAATAGTTCGGGTGGTTTCTCTTTTTTTTT